>JAYKAV010002684.1:471867-498521 GCA_035582835.1 Phoebastria nigripes
AGTGGTGGAGTCCCCATCCCTGGAGGTATTTAAAAGACGTGTAGATGTGGTGCTCAGGGACATGGTTTAGTGGTGGACTTGGCAGTGCTGGGTTAACGGTTGGACTCGACGATCTTAAAGGTCTTTTCCAACCTAAACGATTCTATGATCTAGTAGCACCTCAGCATGAGCTATACCAATACAGTAACTTTGGGAAACTGTTTAAGAGAGACCTACCTTCCATGGCTTTTCAGGAATTGGAGGATCTTCAATTTCAGCATCTATTTCATTGGCATGAACCCAAGTGTCATAGCTAGTGAGAGGAGTCAAGAGAAAACAAAATTGGTCCCCTGGGCTGTTCATCCAGAAAGATCACCAGCAGGAACATTTATTCAGCAATTCTGACATGTGCAAATCATATTGCTGGGATAGAATAGTAAAGTATTTTCCACGCAATGAAAAGTTAAAGGAATAATCACTGGTTTCTGCTACGGGAATAGGATGAACTGAAAAGGGAGGGGTCCAATGCACATTTTTAACTTTCTGAATTTAAAAGCTATCTCAGTGAAGCCAGCTCCAGCTTAAAATTGCAAATCTACTCTCCAGATTCAGGGGTATAAATGCAGTTTCTGAGTCACCTGTTCAAACCCTGGCATTAAGTTAATTAACTTGTTTCTGTTCTTATGAGTTTAAAGCAAGAGATACTGGATTCCTAGAAGAAAGGAGTATGCATCCTCTCCTTCAATCCCCACTGCTGTAGAATCCATTTATTATTTACATTCATTTTTCCACATGCTATTCCCTCAAAAGCCTATTTATAAATACTAAGAAACTGCACTCAGTAACAGCAAAAGCCAAAATACTTTGCAATCAACACCAGGCATGTACTGAGCAACTGGGATAAGTCATATGCAAGAAAAGATGTGTATATAGCATTCCTCATCTTTATACTGATATTTATAAATACATATACACACACAGAGTCAACACAAACTTGACTACTGATATGATATAAATATATTTAAAGGTTCTTCATCTGTATGAAGAAAGAAACTTAAGTGTGATTGTTGTTTGCTCTCTTCCACTGAAATAGGCATACGGTTCCTGAGAATTCTGTGCATGCACAGCAGAGCACATTTTAGTACCCTGAAAAAGTTAGTTAAATAGGAATCAATGCTGGGTTATCCATCTTTTGAGTYTTCCATAACCTGGACTCAGAAACCAGTTATTACAAATACATTTCAGTTATTAACAGTACATACACTATCTTTTAACATCTTCTAACAATGCAAGACAGCTTTCTCAAATATATATGCTTTCAACTTGCACTTGACTAAAGGCAACCCACAAAGTGAAATCTCTCTTTGTCGAAGAAAGTTCAACTAGGTGATYAGAAGTTCTCCCTTTTGGCTTTAAAGTCTTACTAACTTTATGGAAGGGCTCACTCCGCCCTTTGAAAGTCTGATTCAATTTCCAACCTTACTAGTGGCTCTGCAGAAAAATAGACTCTCCTTTTCTAACCTCACCCACCTGCCAGTATCACAAATGGATATGCATATTTCAGTTTTAAACCACTAATTAAGTCTTTTCAAGCACTGGACATTGAGATAAATGGTAGCAATGCTAAATTACTGCGTGGTTATACTCCATAAGACAACCACTGCCTGTCTCATACTATGAACAGCGACGTACAACCATTCAGAATCAAAACAACAGGAATGCAATACTGTATGCATTCAGGTTAAATTTTTAGAAGAGCCAGTGTGAGATAGGTCTGAGCTTGTCATATTCTGCACAACAAGAAAAGAGCATAGTTGTATGTTGTCCCCACACAGCAGGGACATTCCCCATGCAGGTTCACTACTGATAACCACAGAGCACTGCTATCAGGAGAGGTAAGACTCAATAAGCTAAGGGAGCAGCTTGTTTGAGGACATGGATTTTCCTACTTGCAATTTTTAATGGACACTTTTCCTTCAACAAACTTAAGTGAGATTTGGGGTGTGCTTTCTTCCCCCACCTTTCTTTACCTGTCTGGAAAAAAGCCCCAGTGTACCAGCACCTGCTTGTCTTTTTTCATCACAGGTCTCAACCATTCATCTGCAAAGGGGAAAGAGATCTAGCATCAGATTCAGATTGTAAAGCACATTAAACACTTTTTTGCTTTTCCGTAGTCAGTCATAGTAAAGTTATTGCAATCATCTCTGATAGAAGTCTACTGTAGTGAAATTAGAATGGCCTGGCCTGCCACAGTAATACACACGCTTGCATTATCTTTGCCATGTCTAAACATGCATGTGCTCTGCCTGCATACGACACAGATGTTACGTTAGTAAAATCATATTAATATAAAGAATTATTCAATTTCCTTCCCTGGTCACATACATTCATACCCTAACACACTCCAGATTAAGATCCAACAAGGCTTGAAACAGTCCATCTGTTTCTCGATAGAAGCCAGAGGCATTTCTGGCTGACAGGTGGAAGCACTATCCTCTGCCAGCTCATCTTGTCCTGTCCCATCTCCCAAACACCTTGGCCAGTTGGGCCTGGAACTCAGAATGGGACAGAGCAAACCCTCCAAAAGGACATTCAGTAAAGACAGCAGAAATAACACGGAGAGAGAGAGACATGCTCCAATCTGTCACTTCTTTTTTAAGCTCTGTATAACCAAAAAGACTAAACTTCTCCCAAAATGCTTTCTTGTCAAGTGGTAAATATTTCCCCTCTGTTTTTTTGCATCCTTGTTAGATGTCTGAATCCCCTCATTAACTTCTTCTATTGATTTACATTTATTTCAAAAGACTCTCTTCCCAGTACTAATGATGGTTGGACTTGATGATCTTAGAGGTCTTTTCCAACCTTAACGATTCTACGATTCTAAATTCTACTCTCAACAGGTATTTAAAAAAAAAACAATAGAGTTTTGAAGGAATAAAATTTTGAAGGAAGAATGTCAGGGCAGGGGGTGGTGGTGAAACAGATTTTAATAAAACACTTCCAAGAGTCTAACAAAACTTGCATTTCAACTTTCTTCTTTCCCAGCAGTGCTAACGACGACTTCAAGTTAATACAGACTTACTGAGCAACACTAATACTTTGCTGGATTTGCAGTAAGGCATACGCTCAGTCTGACTGGTGTTTTAAAGGTTTTTTTCTTTTAAACTGCACATCTGACAACATAATAACCTACCCCCTGCAACCCAAATATCGAGAATATGGCCCAGAGCAGGATTAAAAGAGAAACCCTGAGGATTTGAACCTGTATGAAGCTACACTGCTTGAATTCATGGCTGTTTTCTCATCTTAGTATAATCAGGGGTTAAGAGCTCTGTCTAGCACATCTGCATGTTCACTGACTGCAAGACAGATGGGACCTACGACGCTCAACTCTTTTCCRAGAACCTGAAGTGGTTAAAAATACATACAAACCTGTGGCTAGGCATGATATCACCAGAAGCACAGAACACAGACAAGCACCAGAGGACAAACAATCCATGATGGCTCCTATACAGACGTGAACACTTCCATCTAGTGGCCATCAGATGCCAGAGCGTATAAGAAAAAGCTAATTTATGTCAGCGAAGCTCAGACTCGACAACAATGATCCACTAGACAATGAAACGTATTTAAGACGAAAAAAATAAAAAGCAATTTTTTGTTATTTGCTGAAGGATACAGCTGTTAAATTGCTTTTGTGGAACTTATGTACTTCATATAGAGGCAGACCACACCACCATAAAGCCAACAATCTCAATTTATCAGGTCTACTTGTTATTGTATCCACTTTGCCAAACCACATGCAGTGATATGTATCAGCGTTCCCAACCTGCCACCTGGAAAGATGAGAACATGGCAGAAAGTTTTTTGATTCTCATTTACTTTAGCATCTATGCTACCTTTCCTACATCTACTTGATTCCTAATAATGTTTCACTCAACATTTTGACCTATACTTACACGCTGGGGGACACCAAGGAAGCAACAAAGAAAAAAAATTAATGGAAGCTTTAGTTTTAAGCCCCCTACTTTCGCTATCCTTCCTTTTAATTTTTCAATTAACTTAATTTCTTTTTTAAGTTCTTCCGGACCCTTAGCTTTGTTCCACTTCAGCCTACAAGTTATTTGGGACAAACAAAATGTCTATCTGCATTCAGCAATAAATAATATCTCAATTTCCAACACAATCACTGAAGAGTATTCAGTGTTACACACCTTAATCTGAAAATGTTGCATCAATTAAAAATGTGAACGTTATACCCAATAGTTAGAAGCAGGACACACAATGATTTTATTCGGAGTTGTTAATCCTAGAAATACTTTTCAAGTGGCTCTCAGGAGCAGGCTACGAACATAATGTGTCTGTGCAAAAGCTCCTGTAACTGCTAACAGAATTTAGTTACAAGACTATTTCCACTTAAAAATTGGAAAGCAACTTTACCATCATCCATTGAGGTAGGACTTGGATAAACATGGTGGGTGGCCTTTGATTTCTCTTCAGTTACTGTTCCCTGTGGGAAAGGTGGAAGAAAAGAAGAAACTGCATGAGAAACCTTCAACGCGTTACCCCAGACTTCTCCACTGCTTCTTTTTACCCACATTGCATACAACCTAGAAATATTCAAGGCTAACTTCAATGCAACTATGAAGAATACCACCTCTAAGAAATGCCAGAAAAAGGCAATTATTTTAAGACTGCTGCCAAACTACTTTTGTCATCTCTTGCTCTTTTAATCTCAAATCCTTCCTCCTCTTCGTTCCTTCTGCCCCAATTCTCATGGTAAATTGTTCAACTATCAGTTCATACAAACCTATTGATGAATATTTTGTAAGAAAGCATCTGTAACTTTTTTCCACTAAGTATACATTTTGGTCCAAAACAATTTCTAAATATGACAATTTACATACAATAAAGTCTGAGAAACTTAACTAGAAATGGCTGTCTTGAATAGAACATCCTTAGTATTCAAGAAAAGCTGTATGTCAAGAGACAGAATAAACACCCGTTCTTTCAAAAAAGCCTCCTAAATCATAGAACAAAGGGAATAAATAAGAAATACACTAACATGATACCACTGTTTGTCAAATATTCACACACGAGAATACTTTTTCTTTTTGCTGGTTTAGGACATCATTTGCTTGACATATGAGAAACAACAGATGTACTTCTCATGCTTATGTAGATGCCACAAACAGTGGTGCTTAAAGCAATTTCTCTACATATGGGTACCGGCCATAATTATATTCCTATTGGACCTACATCATCATGCAAGAAAATTCTACTACGTAATTAGATATCTGTTAAATAAATACATAACACTGCTTAGTGTGGCCAGTCAAGAAAACCGTGTTCTTCCCTCATACAGAGAACCACAAGGATTCTCCCACATGCTGCAGAGACACCTCCAGTCTCCATATATGAAGAATCATTTCCAGGGACACCAGAWATTCACAGACTCCAGACTCTTCTGCAGAGGAGTTATGTTTTGGAACAGTTTGTATGAAAACGTTATTCAAAATTTACATTCCATAAATATTTTAGAGATTTATTTAAAGGACAGCCAACAATATGCGAACAACTTATTTAGAAGACAGCCACCAGCATCAAAAGGAGGAAAAYTAAAAAAGCGTGAAGATGCATTGCATTATGGTAGCAGTATTTGGAGACTACTCTGATATCAGGGGCTGAAGGGCAAGAGTTCCTACACCAACAAGAGTTCATAGAACTGGATAAAGGGAGAGGAGCTGCTCTGAGCAACAGCAAAAAAGAAAGCCAGAAAGTAAGAAGAATTTAAAAGCCTTCAAAGGGAAAGGAAAGAATGGCACGAATGAAGAACCCGCAAAGTGTTTAAGGAACAATAATGGAAATTCTCCCTTCATTCCCCATGAGCTAAAGACGCTTCTCTAGATGTCTCATCTGAGCTTTGTGAATCAGATCAGTAAGTTTCATCTATTTCCTACGGAGCTTTAAAAAACCCAATACACAATAGATGAACAGGAGGTCTCTCTTAGATGCCATCTTGACTGAAAACAAAGAGATGGATAACTTTACATTAAAACAGATTTCTGAAAGATGTAAGCAGATTGTAAGGCTTATTCCCTGCCTCTGCTAAAGTGAATGTGACTGGAAGCTAAAGACCTAACAAGATGGAAGAGTTATCTACCGACAAAACACTTTTCTTGAAGCAGATAGATGTAAATGCTAAATCTCACTCATTACCTGCTTTCAAGTTCCTAAATTATTATTCTGGCTCTTCTCAGAAGAATCCTCAACATTTATAAAGAAAATCAGGAAAAGTGTGACTACTAGAAACAGTTAACAGCATCTTCATCAGGAAAGAGAACAAACATCTTACTGACTCCTCTTTTTATAAGCCCAGAGATCACACTAGCACTGTACTGGGGCAAGAGACATGCAACCCTTCTGCACAGCCTGCAGTCAGAGCAGCGAGGACTTGGAAACACCAGAGAGGAGGGAGCTACAGGTACTAGGGATGGGGTAGAAGGAAGAGGACAAAAGGTTAAAAAAAAAAAAAAATCAAGACAGTGAGCAAGCACAGGGAGCAGCACAAATACAAGATGAGAATTCAGAGGTAGGGCAAAGGAAGAAAGCCCAAAAAGCAGAATTAGGGACAATTTCTGTTTTCAGTTCTCCACATCCCTTTAGAGACAAAGCTGCCTGCTTTAAAAGTCCCTTAAATCATTCATGGATATAGCATGCTTTGAGTTCACCATAGAATTCCTTTATGAAAGGAAAATTGAATCATTAACTCTAATTTAAGCAATAGCAAGCATCCTGAATCAGCTGAATAATTAAGAGTAACTTGTGAAAAATTACACAACTGAAGTTGAGACGATGATTCATAATCACAACACAGGAAATACATTTAATCTGGAAAAGAAACAGTTTACTTTGGCTACAGCCGTGAGTTATTATAACACAAAAGGCTATCAGACCATCTAGAGTTCACATTCCAGGATATTTCTCTTAAGACAAGTGAAAGGACTGTTTACATTTTTAAGAGATGAAGCTATTAATCTTGTTCAGTTCATCATTTAGTATATTAAATTACAATGGCAAGATGTTGACTCTCTCGGAAATATGCTGACCACCTAATAAGCAAGAGACCGTTGTTGCTAGTGTTCTGTTCAGCACAAGCAAGAAAAAAGCAACTAAAATAAAGCAAAAAAGGTAGCTATTATTTTAAGATTAAAGCTTCCTTATGCTGTCTCCATATATCTAGAACAGCTGTATTACACACTACCTTCTTTGGTCTCAGATTTGGACAAACGGTGAGCTTCTGCTTTATATAAGCAGGTATTCAACATTAAATCCGCTCAGGCCTGCAGCCAACTCACTGAGACACCACAACTACTTTTCACTTCAATAGCAATTTCAGATTTGCTTTTAGAACAGAGTTACGATTCAATCTCCATGTGAGGAGATGATGCTACTAATGGCATTTTACAAATGGTGAGCGTCTGGTCTTAAGTGTCTTGCTGCTGCTACCGCCTTGTGTTGTCAGTCACAATCCAGATGTAACTGATACGCTGAAGTCAGGCAAATGCATTTTATCTTACAACTGACACAACATTTGTTTTAAGATATGCTATTTAACAGTTACCTGGTGACGTTTGACAATATCCTTCAATTTATTAGCCAACTTCAATTCTATATCTGGAATGAGGTAGATGGTCGGTCTGCTCAGACAATTGTTCTAGTGGAGAGAACAAGAAGTTAAATAAGAAATTAGTAGGCTACTTGAGACATAAATCAAAAAATTCCTATTAAGATCACCAATGCTTGAAAAAGCTCAAAAGGAACACATATCAGCTTGTGATACAGCACACTAACTCTAGCTCCAGAAACCCCTACGACAGCAATATTTCCTTTGCACGCCTCCCCACCGAAGTCTTATCCTGGGTTTCTTTCTGGTCTCTGCAGATCTGCTCTTAGCTCTGTCAGAGGTACTGTCACGGACAAAGGGAACGTGACGCAACGTAGCTGTTCTCATGTTCCTGCTTTCACAACATCATCTTTAATGGAAACCATGTCTTGGTTTCAAAGAATTTTTGACAGGCTCTGGAAGACTTTGCTTGAAAGGGAATTTAAGTTCCCTGTGCATCAACTTCCAAATCTGGATCTGTCCTGTTGCACTAACATGCAGATTCATGCATTTATGACATTTGCAGGTACACATTCATTTTATGTTGGATTTTAACATGTACTCTATTATGTACTGAAACCACCATATAATGGCAATAGTTTTTTATAGTAAGAGTATTGTTTCTTTTTGCTGCCTCTCCTATTTCCATTTTTGACAAGCACCTGAAAGCTACTTCTTGACTATATTATACACTGAGCTTGGTTTTAGAGTTTGAAAAAAAATATCCTGTTATTCACACACAGCAGTTAAAAAAAATTAACTTCAAATTAGATTCCATACAGCTGTTATCTGCTCTCTTCTGGTAGTAACTTGTTTGATAAAGCAAGCAAGAGAGTCTAAAATGTACCCTAACCCTGAAAAAGGTCAAACTTATATCAAGCTCAAAGTCTCAAGAAAGTCAGCAACTGAATGGACGTGTACAGAACTAGTTACTCAATCCTAAGGGTGCTTCTTTCACAGGAAGACGGAGACACTCAGGATGCTTTCTCCTACCTTACAAACAGGTTTTTCTCACCCTATGCATATCCGCAGGGTATCAATGAAAAAATTCTGAACTTTTCAAGTGATAACATGGAATTGTGACTAAAATGAGTGGGAAAGGGAGGGAAGAGTATAATATTCCTACAGAAGTCCAGGATGAAACTCTTCAGTAGGTCACAACTGAGGTACATAAAAAGCTAGTGAATCCCTTCCCCTGAGCATGTGAACACATACAGTTTTGTATATGAGTTTCTTGCCTGCACTAGTGTTTTCTCAATGTTCATGAACATCTCCACATTTCGATCCATTCGGGAAGGATTCTGCAGGTCAAACCTCCGCCTGTTAAGGAAAATTATTCAAAAATATTAAATTCAACTCTCCTCCACTCAGTAGTCAAGAATCTTTCACATTCCACTCAAAAAAACAGTATATCATGGTAGCTACATAAGAACACTTAAAGCACAATCACAAATATTTTTGCTTTACTTGGCAGCCCTCATGAGCAAGAAAAATCACAATGAACCAAATCAACAAAATGCAACTGATTTGTGAAAGGTTTAGGAAAAATGAAGGTTGACATTCTCCAACAAAACCCTGTAGCAGGGTTGTGCATTCCACTACAGTCACAAAGGATAATTAAACAGAAACATAGTCAAATGCTCACAATGGATTTCAACAACTAGATGAGAAAATTCATGAACAAGGTCTCACGTTTCTCTTACTTCTAGCTTCTTACTTCTCTACTTCCACCATCCCAGATTCTAATCCAGGAAAAACACAGCAATTTGTTTGCCTGAGATTTTCTAAACTACTTATCTGTTTGAGAACAAGCCACCCCACACACAGCATATAGGTAGCTCATGATCCATGTAAGCATTTTATGATCGCCTCTCTTGGACTCTGGTACTTTAAAGTTTGCTAATTCACTGACAAAGTAATCAAAATTCTTGAAATAACAATGCATATTTAAGTGTCTATCAGAAACGGGGAGGGCGGGATAACACAAAATCTGAGACTTTCTACTGGGAAGAACCACAAGAGCCCCCAAAGGCATGCTGCTGTATCCACCTGAACTGTACACATGGTCAGAAGTCACGGGTGAATCAACTCAAATGAAGAATTTGAATGGCGACCCCCAAGAACCTGAGGGGTGGGCCAGTAACAGCCCTAACACCACTCCCTCGCCAAGTTCAGCRCCCGCAGGCGTCTGCAGTAGCACTATCACAGGCACATCACCACCGGCCAGGGAAGCAGTGCCGCAGGAGCCTCTGAAAGAGACTGGGGCCTGACCCTTAACAATTCAGCCTTCTCCAAAGCACGATGGTATGTTTAGATAATCAGGTGTTGACTCTCAGATGTAAAACACTGTCTGGTGCGCTTCTGTACCTCCCAAGTTTCGGAAAAAGCTGTTGCTAGAGTCTGAAAATGCTCTTAACTGGGAGTGCCGAGTTGGCGTTCAGGAGTGGCAACACCGGCAGAAAGGAYTTCAGCATATAAAATAAGAAGTACCCTGTACACTTAGCACTGTGAAAAAGCCGTGCACATAATTACCATGCAGTGACTGATACGCTTTAACACCCCAACTTAAAATACAAGAATCTATTCCTGTGCCCATATCTAACGACAGCTTCTTTTAAACACATGCTTGTTTCCAGTAACACATCAAATCAATTTTTAAAGTTTATAAATACACAATGAAGGTAAACCCAAGCAAGATTAATTTTTCATCACAGAACCCACTACCACACAAAATGGCATCACATCAATAGTACACTACTAAATTAAACAAAGGCACTTCAGCTGAGACCACCTTGTTTTTCTTCACTTGAGGCTCTCCAGCATTTTCAAAAAGAAGTTGCCTACGCGGGCGGTACTGCGTAAACACGCTGTAGCGTTGGGCAGCACTAGAAACATTCACTATTAGTGAATGATGGCTTCTCTCCTAAAGCAGTATTAGGGACTCTTCCCCTCACGCTAAAGACCTGGCAAACAACTTAAAGATAATATCCTGGCATATTTATTAGAATAGTCTTTCAATTTTAAAAGAAATTTATGACCTCTTTAAATAGCGTTGTGCACGTTGAAAAGTTTACACTGACTTCTAGAAGTAGGGCCAGTCATCAAGAAGTCTGTCAGTTCACTGCACAACACAGATTAATAAAGTATTTTACACCTATAATACACAGGATTTTAGGAGCCAAGATCAAGCCACTTCTCCAGTATTCACCCATTGACAGCTTCATAGTCTGTATTCAAAACATATGYTTCTCAAACGTAATAGTTTCAAGGAAGTGAAGGAAGGTAAATGCCAAATAAACACAAACTAACCTATTTTCCTAGACACCTAATAAAGTCTTCAGTACCTATGAAACAAAGATACTTAAGGCATTCAAGTTTGACCAAAATTTTTACATTTGGTTGCCTAAAATCTGCATTACATATTCATTCAATGCTACACAGGCCCCCAATTTTTTGCCTGCTTTTGAAACCCATACTTTAAGAGAAGCATGTCAACATATTAAGAAATAGCACTTCTTTCAGTTGCCCGTTTAGATAAAATAGTAGTACTAATTCTTCCTGTCCTTAGTTTAACTGATACCCTCTGACAGGTTTTAGCAAACAACTACTTGAATTGCAGTGATAGACAAGGTATGTCCAGCTGCACTGGATAAGTGCATTTTTCAGACATACCTATTATGACGAGGAAAGGTACTTCTCCTATAAGACAGATCATTCACAAACAGGTTAAGCAAGAGCGACAATGCATACCATTAAAAAAAAAAAATCATATTTCAGGCAAAACACCACATATTATTTGGTTGAGTCAGTGAAGGATACATTCCAAGCTCTAAGTCTGATCCTCAGAGTTAAATTCAAGTATTACTTCCCTCTACATCCCACATGCACAAACACAAGGCACTACCCACACTAGTTTTGAGGAATCGGCAAGAGAGTGRGAAGAGAGGAGGCAATCGCGTATCTGAGTTTTGCTGACAAATGTAAAAGACTGAAAACTAAATTTGTTTGTAAAAAATTGGAACGTTTAAATATTCATGAAGTACGAGCCATTTAACTCCTTTATCTTAAGGCAAAGAGGCAGCAAGACACCCCTGAAAGATACGCCACACAGAACACTACAAACACGTATCGTGCCCTGGGTGTTGGCAATATTGGAGTAGAAAAAAACCTGACAGCAGKTGACTCATACCAGCTTTCTGATATATCCACCTCAGATATCCATTTAGCTGATACGAGTGTAAACTACTCCTAAAAATAACAAACCATACCAAAACAACTTTATTTTTGCCTTTTAATTTGCCCTTGTGGGTGACAAACACAGTCAATTCCAGGAATGCTGTTACAGGTCTCCACAACATCAGATCAGAAACTATTTAAGTTCATGTACAAGAACAATCTCTGCTTACTTTTATCTATCGACTTTTCATCCTCAGATTTTTTCCAATGTTCTCAAATATAGTTAATTCATGCTACTGCTGTCTTGGAAAGAGGATTATAACTTAGAAGAACACACAGGCCACAACACTGTTGGGATGTCACAGGAATAGTTTTAATACTAGTGTCGATAGCTACACAAGGAGTGTTTCTAACTACTGACACTCCCCATTTATGGAGGTTGATAAGCAATGGAAAACGTAGCATTTATTAGTATCTATGCAATGCTTCATGTTTTCCTAGTTATAACTAAACCCTATACGCAATACAGTAACAAAGATTTACATCTTAGAGATGGGAAACAGCGATTCTAAGATACCAGTTAATTTGCTTGGTCATATGGCAAATAAATGGCAAAAAAAAGCCTCAAGCTTGTAATTAACTCCCAACCTCCAGGCTCAAGACCTTAAACTTGGACAACTTATCTTTAAATTTGGAAGTGTGGGGGGGTGTCTTAAAAAAGCTACCATCAGCAAAACAGGAAAAAAGTTTCCTCTTCCYGTCTCCAACTCCCTTGCCTACCAAATTCTCCAGAAAGTATTAAACTTTAAGTAGTTCGCATAGGCATTTCATGTGCTTAATGTCATGCAAAAGGTGTATAAACCAAAAATAAAAACTTACCAGCCCTGTTCATTCTTATATTTGTAAGCAGCACCAAGAATGTGACATAATGTACCTCCAGCTTTGAAATCCATGAAGCACTTTGCCTAGAACCAGAAAGAAAAGTGAAAACACAGTGACGTTGACTTTTATGTAATTATTTTAAATTAATATATACTTGTTAGCTGAGTTTTAGACATCTAACTTATCAAATGCATAGTTTCATTTTCAGATTAAACACTTTTGGAGTTTTACATTCTCCTTTAAGAATGTTTCAAGAAGATTAAGTGCATTYGGCTAAGTAGAATACTTCATGTTTGCAAGCAGAACCTGATATATCCGAAAGCTCTAAGCCCTTCCTTACGTGAGTAGCTTGCAAAAAATTCCTTGCATAGATGTAAAACAGAAATCCAGACTGCTCTTTGAACATCCATTTCACAGTAAATTAAACCTAAAATCTTAGCTGTCAGTTAAGAAGCTCTTCATCTGTATTAAGTAGACTAAAACAAATCATTAGAAATGAACATCTAAAACCCAGGCTCCATATTCACGATGGCTCCTAAAGCTCTCCATTCACGTCCCTCCTCCTCCACAACAAAAAGTTGTTTGTCAAGATCTGGAAAGGTCACTGTGCAGATCTGCCCTAAAACACTAAATCCAACTCATTTCTTCAATATCAATTTTAGCAGAGTTCAGCTGAGTCACATATTTGTAAACAGGTACTCCGAATTCAGGAACTGAAATTCAAACAGCAGCATGAGGAGACCAAAAAGCTCCGAGTCCCACCAAGTCCCTTCTCTAAAAGCTTACGACAGAAGCAGGACTGTTTCCTACACAGAAAGGTACATTTTTCTGACAAATATTAGTTTGGAATTATCTTTGCTCTTTTACTAATATCTCTGGTCAGGATGTTTGCATGTGCTCRGAAAAAGTAAGCTACTGTCAAAGTCATCTTAGAAATGGAAGACAACCGGATAGCTCAGGTAAAGCCAGGACTAGACAAATGCAACACTAGAATCTACCTTAAGCATGATTCGCAGAGTATTGACACACAGTGTATCTGATGTTCTCTCTTTATATAAATATATATATTAAAAAAATACATATAAAAATATATATATTTAAAGAAAGCTGTTCTAACAATAAACTGAAATGACAAAATGAGGCAGCTTGATCACCCAGCTAAGCTTCCACAACAGAAATGTATATTCTGCCTTGAAGTCGGTATCCCCTGGCACTAACGAGGAAGGACCCACCTACAGAAACGCAGACCCACACCTCCCAGCCCCGTCAGAAGTGCACAACGGCCATGCGAAGGGGCACTCTGGAGTTGACCCCTTCTGACRTTGCTCCGTTCAGTATAAGATGCCCAACTATTTACTGGAATAGGAAATGAAACCTATCTTTCCATACGCATGCAAAATCCATGGACCAAGATCGGTCTATTCTGTGTTTCTCAGTAAAAATAAAAAACTTTTACAATTCACAAAACAGAATTTGGGGAGTTGTTTAATGGCTGGGCTCTGGCTACCAGCAGCTTTCTGCAAGCTGCCTTCTGCTGGAACTAGAGAAAGCACAAAGCTGGAGACACCACACAGACGCATCAGCCTTCCTAGTAGTTCTTCTACATTAGGAATGTTTCTGACCTAGCTTCTAGCTTACTTTTAGATCAGAACAGGTCATTTTCTTTAAAGTCCATTATAATACACCTCAGGAGTATTTGCTAACACAGAGCGAACACCAAATTACAGACAGTCTTAGCATTACTGACAAGCATTTTAAATTCATTCTGCAGCCAGGCAACTAAAATGGTAGCATGGGATCTAAACGAAACATTGCTTTCCTTGGCTCTAGAGCTACTAATGGAAAGCAAAGCAGTTCTGTGAGATATCAAATACACCAGTGTCCAAGAACAACATAAAAAAGATCCTTCAYAGGCATTCAACAAGAACAGAACTGCTCCTGGTCTACCATCTGTTTAGAGCCCTACTGTGCACAGAAAGTAATAAAGAGAGCTCAGAGCTGCCATACGGGTACTTGCCAGTTTACGAGCTGCATGCATTTCAGTACTATTCTTAGCAAACTAAAGTCCTCTATGGATGGAGCAGTCACCGAGCAGAAGCTTGAACGAAAACAAAATGTTTTAACATGCTGAATGATTTTATTGCCATAAGACTTGGCTCCGAGAATACAAGCGTTGGTTTACAAACAAGCATGCAAACGCTAGCTGCTCTAAAAAGAAAAACCAAATCTTAACACGAAGCCAGAAGACCCTCTGTAAAGAATATTTTTGCAGCTCCAGTATGCAAGTTGCTGTTACTTAACCTCAGCTGTCCTACACACGTACGGTCATCCAGAATCGACCTTTCCCTTTTTGCTGACATGCCGGACATATCACACAACTGAATGAAATCACTGCAGCAAAGCCTGCCTCATCTGCATTTTGGGAAACTGTTGATCGCACTGTTGTACCCAACGTCCCCTGCTTCAAGTTCAAGGGCAGCTGCTGCAGCTTYGCCCTCATCAAGCTGCCCATCAGCAGCCCGCATTAAATCTTTCAACGACAAGGTCACACCTTTCTGCATTACCAGGGCAATTCTGGAAGGCAGTCCTGCAGCCTGGCACAGGGCTCAGCAATCCAGGAGTCCCYGGCAGCACAAACAATCACAGCAACTCTGGCAAGTTAGGATTTTACTACCACAAACAGAAAGTTCAGACAATACTTAACCATGAAAAACAGTATACAAGTCTCTTTCATAGACATAAGTCACTTTTTTTAAAGTGTCAGGCTCTAACAAGACCCTCTTATTAAACTGTGGTCATTGCTACTAGCATAAAAGGAAATTGCTTTTAACAATTAGACAAAACACGTTCCGCAGAAGAGATGCAGCTGCCAATAAACCCGATTCCCTTCAACATTTTTACCCAACAAAATCCATAACAAGGCAATTAAGATCAACTGGCCTTACAGTTTACTGTCTTAAGAGGTAATATCTTAATATAGGCTTTATTTCAAATATGTGAAACTGTCTAAGCGAATTAATCGGCATTTTCTTTTTTGAGCATCAGTAAGTTTAGACAATATGCATTTAAAAGCAATCATCAGAAGACATGCACAGAAGTCAAGCTGTAACAGTCCTTCATTTACTCTAGATCTATTCACAGACCCTGTCCTGTACGGCATCCTTGCCAAGAACAGGAGCTTAAACACAGAATTAACAACCCTCTCTCAAATGCAAGGTCTATTTCATCCACTCAAAGCACTAAGTAAAATATTTGAACTTTATTTCAACAGATAGAATCACAGAATAGAATCACAGAATCATTAAGGTTGGAAAAGACCTCTAAGATCATCAGGTCCAACCGTCAACCCAACACCACCATGCCCACTAAACCATGTCCCTAAGCGTCTCCTCTACACGTCTTTTAAATACTGCCAGGGATGGTGACTCAGATGCAGTCCAGGTCAGAGAGGTTTACCTCAAATACTGATGGAAGAGACCAGCTTCCCTTTGTCACCRACTGCTCCAGCGTTGGAGAGCAGACACTTCAGAGAATGAGCGTGAGGTACACAGGCTAGTACTTGGAAAATAAATATAAAAGCTCTAACACGAACTGGAAGGACAACCTTGGTTTGACATGTTCTCATCACCAAGCGCTCCTGGTGAGCCACGTCCCTGTGTTTTGCAACAACTGCAGTTCTCAAGACCAACGCTTAATCTCCAATAAACTGCACTGATAAGGGAAACACTGCCGTGCGTATTAATGGAGAACAGCATCACGCAAGGAATGCATATTAACGGCAGCCTTTAAGGATGGTAGTTGTGAGCAGCAGCCACAAATTAAGGACTTCTGCAGTCATCTGCAGGTGCATAGCACTCAAAGTTTTGATGGCTTGGGGGTTGTTTCTTTTACACAAGCATGACCTCCTCCTCTTCAACTTCAGATCCTCCCTTGCCAGGAACATGGTAATACTGAACAGTCACTAAGATAACTACAAACTTTTAATCTCTTTTAGCTTCATTCAGTTTCTTTTCAGTGGAAGTCTGCAATAGCTTTTCAATATATTTTTGGAGATTAGCAAATGTCACTTAAGACATCCCTTCGCCCCACCTCTCTTCCCAAGTCAGACATAGTCCTGTAGAACCRAAGCATTCTGCACATCTTCAAAGTGCTATGGTACAATAACAAAGCCTCCCTTGCAGCCCGAACCAGTATCTTAAATTACATGTCTAAAAAAGTGACAGCTAACCTCATCTTAAGAATACATATTGCATTTTCTCATAAAAACAATATAAAGGAAGATGTACTGATGAGTTGTCTCCTGTYGGAAGTAATTGAGAGCAGAGAGATCCAACTGCTGTAAACTTAAGCTGAGTAAATTTGATCAGATTAGACCTTCAAAACAGCAAGAATAGTTAAACACAGGAACAACATATTTACAATGCCACTGAAATCTTTATTACCCATTTTTAAGATAAGACAAATTGATTTAAGACTTGAGAGCACTCAAATGGTTTATCAACTTGTTGAATATGGCTACAGTTTTATGGCCTACACTGCCATATCAAAATAAAGCACCGCAATGTTCACCTCTGTCCCTAAAGCTTTTCATTACCACTGAGGCATCAGGTGATCAGAATGGAAGAGATGGTGAGCTACATCCTAATGGCATCTTGTGGTGCATCTGTGTGCATTCCTAAGCACCAAGAGATTCACCCAGTAAGTTTGAAAACCCCTCTTCTGGAAAAAAAAAAAAAAATGCATGAATTCATACTCTTCACAAAAGAAGTTACCTAAGCAAAATGYCTGGGGGAAAAAAACCACCATAAAATAATAAAAGATAGTATTCTGTAAGTGGCGGACCAAAGGAGATAGGAGTACTTCCAATAGTTTTCGGAACAACTTCAGTTTTTGATATTGTAATCCGTTATAAATATTTCCAACTTAGCACATATATCTAAACAGAACCCCAGATTGCATGACCTTAGGCTCCCGGTAAGCATTCTGTGGCAAAGACAAGCAAAGACCCTCCTGCTGATGTCCACAATGCTTACATACACATTTATGACAGTTGTCTTGGCCCACAAAATCTACCCTAAATCGGCCAAGTGGGTGCTTGATAGCATGCTGCAGTCCTTGCCCTTCACAACTGAAATCCATTTGTCATTCTGTCCCTACCATTTGCCACATCCCTCTTCCCTCTACCAGTTGTTTAGACTTCACGCTCACTTGGACAAGATTCTTTTGGTGGTAGGCAGGGTTCCAAGCACAACGGGACTGATCTCTGAACACAATCACTAGGATACCACTGCTAAAGATGTGCCAAGTTTGAACTTCAAATAAGCAAGCCTTAAAATGTTGATATTGTTTCTGTATACCAATATTCCGAGTGACTGGAAAACTATCCCAGACTAATTAGGTAACTACGTGCTAYCAAAGAACATGGCAAAGCCATTTCTCAGCGTTGACAGCATTACAAGTTTGAAGTTTAATCAACAGAAATGACCAATGGAAACTTGTTTGCTTTGGAAAGTGCAAGTTATTCAGTCAGTTTAGGATGCATCAGTCCAAACAGATTTGACTTAAAATTTACAAATTTACATAGAATTTTACTAGAAATTAAAACCCTTCCACAGTATTCAGGAAATCACTTCCAAATGTATAGAAAATAAGATTTATTACATTGAAAATCTGCTTTTAAGGAGGAGTGTGCTATTTTACCCCTTCCACAGGATGCATCAACAAAAGCTTCAGACTAAGCACAGATCTCCCAATCACCTGGAAGCACGCCAGCAGCACAGATACTGGATGAAGAACAAAGTCTGCTGTTGTAATAGCAGTGGGTTAACCCCAATACTCACAGGAAGCTTTGTGAAGGCAGGATTGGTGACATGTTTTCCAAAGGCATCTTCCTGGAATTGCAGCAGCTGCACCACCAGCCCAGCCAGTGTTTTATTGGTAGGAGCATCTGCTTGAACATACTGAAAGACAAAAAACACACGCTTACTTGGGATAGAGGATAATAAAACATGAAGACTGGTTTACTAATTCCCCAGACCACTTTATCAGTTCTAGAGCACAGTTTAAGATTTAAGGATCGCTGTGTGCCTGGGGGGTGTGGGGGGGTGAATGCACAGGAGAAGCACCAAGCACAAACATTTGTTAAGCTTTACTCTTAAAACATAGCACAAACCTGTGAATCATCATCAGTTCATCTCAGCCGCCGGTGTTTTACAGATAGAGATTAACTACTTCAATCTGATTTGTAGTTCCTAATAAAGGAACAGACTAATTCTGGCCCACACATACACAAAGCTTTCTACAGCAACTTTACAAGCTCCTTCTGTAATCAACTACTACACATTAATCCTAAGAGCATCCATTTGGTATTATATAGCATGTCACGTACAAACAGAAAAACTGATCCGGACAACTACATTTGCAATGCTTTGCAACAATCTAAGCATTTCCCAAGGTTATACTTCTAATAAAATACATATACGTAAAAGGGGAAATCACAGCATGGAAAATAAAAAAAAAAAAGTCCCATGGCTTTTCATTACTCCTAATATTACAATATTCACTTACTGGATGTAATCTTCTCACCACGCCAGAAGACTTCTAAGAGTAGAACAAACATTACTCGTTCATGTAGAATATGGAGTAACATTAGCTACCCTAGAGTCGTTTACCTGGGTAACACTATGAACCACAAGCCCTTTGCTCTTCCCTCAAATCAGATTCTTCTAAAGCCCCTTAAAAAAATTTTTGAGTGCCAGAACCCTCAAAGTTTAAAGCAGTGGTGTTAAATAGCAGCCAAATCTAACTAAGCTTTCCAAAGCACCATCTACATAGCAAAAGACACTACAAAGACACTGACTTTTCCCTGAGAATTTTACAGTATCTGACTACCTCGAGATGCAAGTTCCTTCAGCACTTGTTAAGAGGCAGAGAGACGTACCCGAGAAATTAAATCTTAGCAACTCAAAGGACACAAATACCTGTAAGACTCCCCGGGTGTCCTGCCCTATGTACAAAACCTAACCTGGAAATATGAGCCTATAAAGAACTGGCTAAATGTCCAAAGCGGCATTTTTCTTAGCTCTCTTCCCTCCCCCCATGAAAGGCAGGCAATTGTGACAATTTTATCCAATTAATAACTCCTATCAATTCACATCAGCTACCACGGAGATATGAAGCAGCAATAACAGTCAGCCTTTATTGCTGTTAGCATCCAGTTGAAGTTAAAGACTTTTGCTCTTAGGCTTTTTAAAACCTCTAGACCTTCATGCTCCTCTCAGCTAGCAACTATTTTCTTTATAATTTTTGGACTAGAAGCCCTGTGTGCTGCAGCTGAATTCACCAGAGCAGTTTAAGCAATCTTTTATTGGAATTACTGACCCTAGACAGGATGGCAAAATGGAGCATGTGACTAACTCGGATGCCCCAGTTAATCCAGCATCTTTACTTAAAAACCCATCACAGCCTCTGCGTTAGCTTACCAGGTGCTGCAGCTCAGCGGGAAGCACGCCATTCTCTTGCCTTTGTTACAAGTGGTAAAATTCTCTGGCAGGGAGGCACGGAATAATACTTAAACCCCTATTGCTAAAGTTGCCAGAACCCTTTTTATCAGTGTCCTAAGGGTTGCTAAACCGAGGATGATGGTTACCAAAATGCATGCAGTGCTGTGTATTTTTATATCTGTTAATAAAAGATTTATCTTGTATTATTTTTTGTATAGTTTAAAAATAAGTGACTGTCACACCCAGGATGCGCACAGATGTAGTGTATCACAGCAAATAGCCCTAAAGCTCCCATCATTTCCCATGGTCAACCTTTGCACCACCACCTTATGAAAGTCCAAATAAAACCCTGAGCTTTTAGTTCAGCTATGCCCGTTATAATGCAATCAAACAAATGTAAGTTAAAAGGTGCAGGCAAAACAGGTGTCTGCTAAACTACAGATTTTGGATTTGCACAAATGTGAAAACAAAAGCATAGCAGATCAAGTGCCAGGCTTCATATTAAATAATCCTATTTCTATTACCAGGACAGCTTTGGTCTTCAACACATTCACATGCCATATATGTTAAGTATGTTCAAAAAGCAAAGCTGCTGGTTCCAACTTAAGCCCAGCTATATAAGACTGTCTACCCACCCAGCTGTAGCACTTTCTCTAAATACACATCTAGAGCAACAGGTATAACATTCTTCCCAGTATAACAGAGTACACTGTAGTAGTACACCTTCAGTTTTGCACGGGAGGCATACTCCAGGAAGATAAAAAAGACGCAAAAGTAGCTTTTGTATACCTTCTCTGAAGCTACGCAGCCTTCATCACGCTGGCAACACTGAATAGCGAAAAACCCTCAAAACCATTATAACTCACTTAATGGGGAAAAAACTGTACTGCTACATTTGCTTTTTTCATACAGGTTAAAAGTCTTAAAGCTTTTTGCAGCAAGTTCAACACAGTATTTTAAATAAAGCACCAAAAATGCGTAAAATGCAACAAGAGAGAAAGTATTGATGGCTCCTACTAACAGTGAAATAGAAGTATAAAGCAATTCTGTACTTATGGCCTTCATTTAAAACAAAACAAACAAAAAACCAATCACCAATCCAAAAACTTGGAATTTCACCAATCTGCCTCTCAACCCATACAGTCTGCTTAAACTCACAGCTGCTTTAGGGCACCTAGAACAAAACTGCCTTCAGCATAACCCTCTGGCTAAGGTTCTCTCAACTTCCCGTTTGAGGATCCAATAAACCATGGGAAGATAATTCATGAAAAAGATAACCAGAGAGGAACTTACTCTTCACACAAACAAGCCAACAAAAACAGAAAATGAAAATCAATAAGGAAATAGTCAAAATTTAGGGTTTTCTAGCAGGGTTTCTTTGTCACTCGTAAAGGAGAGTCACCAAGACAACACTGCCTGCTGTAAATACACGATGACTTGGAGCACCCAGCACTGCAACCTCAGTCAAAAAACTGAATCCAGAAGAGGTGGTATTCTTGTATTGACTTACTGTAATTTTTTTTCAGATGTTTTCCTTCAGAAAAAAAAAATTACATGAGAATGCACCTGGGAAAGCGTATTCTTAGACATGTGAAATTTTTCAGGCACTTATTCCCTTACTTGCAGATCCCATTTTTACCTCTTGCAGGAGGCACTGACAGCTGGAAGCTATCAGAAAGGAAGACAGCATTAGGAATCACTGATTTTACTCTGCATTGCCACTATCTTGCAAATTTTTCATACTGTAAAGTCGCTTCTTTGCCTGAGGTTCCCCCTGAACAATAAGGGCAAAAAAAAACTTCAAGAGGAAACAAAAGGCTCCTCTCATTCATTCACGCACACTAACCAGCAATACAAATGGATCTTTAAAGCAGCAAAATCAGTAATACGATTTCCCGGTCAATACACAGTGGGTTTGGAGGACCAGAGGACTGAAGTCACAACATACCTGCAAGTTTTCCCCTAGTCTCCACAGCAGACAGAAGCAGAAAGTGATTCTGCAGCAAATAAAGGTTTTTAAACAGCGAATTCCAGAAGACAGAAATGATGCCCTGTTCCTAGACACACAGCTTTGCCATAAGAGGATTTTGTTCAAGTGCTGAAATACCAAAGCCCCATCGACACAGCAAAGATTTTTCTAACATTTCCATGTCAATTAGAAATAAAAACACCCACACATCCTTACGCAGAAAACATGTATGGTCGGAAGTCTTTCAGTGTAACTCAAATAATTCAAGAATAGAGAGAAACCACTAGCAGAGACAATCGCTCCCCTTCACCAGCAAGATCTGCCATCGCAGCTGCACTGGAAAGCCTTTGTCACAGACGTAAGGGACAGATTCGTATACCCGGTTTTGATGTGGTTACTGACCTCAAACAACCACATTACGGCTCTGCGTTGTAGCCCTGATGCACCAAATCCTTTCCTTTCCCCAAAACAAAGAACATTTCAGCTCAGATCGCTAAATAACAGGGAAAGGAAAACCAACATTAAAATACTTTGATTTAGGTTATAACCCTTGTTCCTTTTTTCAAGGCGAGAAGACAAAAGAGCTGCAAACACAGAGAAAATCCTCCCTCAGATTAAATCAAAGTCAGTCACTGAAGAAATACTTGATAAGGTTAGCACCRACACGAGAAGTCAGAGCCAGCCGAAAGATAACTACAAATCCTCTAAATTCAGCTCCTGGCTGGCGGTGAACAAGCAGGTGGTCTCCAAACAGACATCTTCGGCCATAACAACTGCCATTTCATAACAGCTGCCAAGAAGCGGCTTGTCCCTCCTCGCTGTCAGGCTGAGGCTTATTAATAGAAGGGCATAAAGGGATCCCACGCTGCTGCCCGTCCTTACCGTCCTGCGGCAAAACAGGCATGGTTCACCGGCATCAGTCCAACACCTTACAAGAGCACCGCACTCTATTAATGCGGAATGAAAACTTATTATTCTACGCTTGATACTAGTGCAAACGGGTCTCAGATACTCAACAAACCACCCAGACTTCCAAGTGATGATACCTCCTCATACTCTGCACGGTTTAGTGTCTATACAGACAGCCCATGCCGTCTTCTCCTCTAATTCACCCTTTAAGACAACAATCCACTTGTTCTTTAAAAACCAAACCAAAACACCCTCCTCCCTGCGCCCCAAAAAATCAGTTTTCCAACCTTCCGCCTCCGAGGGGCAGGGCGCAGCTTTCAGAGCCACTGAAGCTCAAGCTCCTAAAGGCCAATATATTGAGCTGGACATGGTTAACACGCTGGGAACAGTCCTTAGGGACTACAGCTGTAATGCCAAGGTTAGTTTCTGCATCCTTCTAATACATATGCAAAAAAAACCCACCCCAAACTATCTCAGGATGATATTTTAAATACAAGAAATAACTCTGCTTTATGACAAGCCATTTTAATACGAGCAATTTGTTGCTTAATGTCAGAGGAACTACCTAAACAGCACGTAATATTAGAGATCACTGAGCATTAATATAGTAAAAAGTAAATTGCCCAGTTTACTTTTGAACTATCAATTTCTACTTATAGTGGACACCTTGATGTCAGAGTTAGTCCACCCAAATGCAATGAAAGGCCGTCAGATCCCCCAGGCCTTGAAAAACCACAGCACGAACCCGCTTCCAACTCACGGGGGAAGAAAGGCTCAAACATCCCTACCGCGGTCCAAGGCCTGGGAGGAAGCAGGGGACCTCCCAATGCGGAGAAACAGCACAAGATGACTTCCACACATCACACACACAAAAATAGGCAGCGGGAGGAAGTTTGGAATAAACAATTTTGTTTTCTGTCATTATGTTTGTTGTCACTAATAGCCCCCGCAGTGTTCCCTCCATCCTTACAGGCGTCCTTTACTCAACCACCCAAGCCTTCCCTCCCCAACACAACTCCCAATGCACGCCGTCTTTCTGCGCGTCCAGGGAAGGGCCTTCCTCACTGCCAGCGCTTTAGCCAAGAAGAAACGGGCCCGGAAGGTTTGTGTCAGGAAAACAGTACATCCTTTCACAGCAACACGGGGTTACAAAACCCGCATCGCTGCCCACCAGATTTTATCATCAAAAGATCTCTGACAGAGATTGACCACGCTGCCTAGGCAGCCCACTCCTCCCCGTTAACGAGAGTTTTCCAATATCCAGCGCGAGTCTTCCATACTACTATTTAAACCTCTTACTTTTTTAGTTATATTCTAGAGACAAGGAGAACTCTCAGATATTTGAAGACTTGTCTAATCTAGAGACAAGAATGAGAAGATTTGTAATCGCAATTCTCTAACTCTCTCCTTGCCCATCATGACTTCTGGATCCTTGACCAAGCTCGCCGCTGCTCTCGGGATTCTCTCCAACTGGTCCCCAACGTCCCCAGAGCTGGACACAACACCTACTACAGCTGACGGCTTCACCACTGCCGAGGTGTACACGTATCCATTTTTAAGAGTATAAGCTGGACAAAAGTCAGCTATAATCACCATGTACTTTTCTGAAAGAAGTCATGCACCTACAGCAAGATGAAAATAGAGGCAAGATGGAGTCCATTTACTGCACATCAAAAAGGAATTAACACTTCATTTAGAGTATTAAGGATGCATCTTTAAACACTAGTAGTAAGTATCAGTTTCCTTGTTTCCCAAAACAAAAATAATTTTCCGTTTTTTTTAAAGGATTTTACACAGCAGTATTTTGAAATTCACTCGCCCGGTAAAGATTTCCTCTTAGCCCAATGCTAATTACCTTCCAGAGTTTAATACATAAATATAATAATCTAATCTTTATAACCAGTAATATCGTGTAAACCAATTATAATAAAGGAGTTTTTCTTTGGCATACAAAATGAAAGCTCCCATTCCTGAACTACAGATAAGAGGCCCTGCCAGGCTAGTAAGGTGAGAACCAGCTCGTCTAGATCGTTTTGATTCACAACAGCAAGGGACAATAACCGTTAATGCTTTTAATAAGGTGACTTGCAGTTCTGCAAAATGGCAGGTGCCAGTCCAAAGTTATTTCAAAAGTTTATGGTATTCTTGCAGGTATTCGGTTATGAAAATGAAATGAAAGAACGCTCCTTCTCAGAAGCCTAGAAACGGCAGAGAAGCACAATCAAAACAAAGAAAAACTAAAGATATACTTTTATGTTATAATTTCCTTATCAACATAAATAGCTTAAGCTGCTCGCTCAAACTACCACCTCCCCGGCATCGCGCCGATTCGACTGTATGTGGCTGCACTGGAATAAGCGATGTGGAAGGACCGGTAAAACACACCTCTGAACGTGTTCTGGTTTTTAACCCAGATCAGTTCACGGCACCGCCACACAAATAATCCAGTCAACAGCACCCACAGAGCAGCAGGCAAACTCCTCCGTGGGTTACTGACACCAGACCTACCGAAGAACGGAGGGACGGACTGCAAATCTCAGGTAAATGTAGAGACTAAGGCACCTTTCGGTTGTCCAGCATCTCCCCTCGATATCGCTCTGCCCCAGCTAATGCTCTTCCTAGGATTGCTACAAAGCTGACTAGACAGATATATTTATGACTTCTGGGAAGTTCACCTCGGGTAATTTTTCAAGGCTTAGATATTGAAAGAAAGTTACAAAATCATCATGCAGGAAAAAAACTCGAAAAGAAAGCAAAGAAACAGAGAACACAACAAACTATATGAAAGAGGAACGGGGCTACAAGGGCAGCGTACAGCAAGCAACAACACTACCAAGAAGTGAACTTGCCCTAAGTACAAGCAACACACACAGAGCTTTTAACACGCACCAGATTCGGTGAAACGCGGTTCTGAACAACACGAACGGCTTCCCCCCCCCCCCTTTTTTTTTTTAACCACACCGACACTTCAGGGGTGCGGTTTAAGTGAAACCCGTATAAAATCCTGGCAAGCTGAGCCGGGACTTGCCCGCACAAGAAAGTTACCGCTGCAGCTCGCCGCGGTGTAAACAGGGACGCGGGGCACCGGCCGAACCCCCGCGCCTCTGAGGGAGAGCGGGGGCCCGCGGCGGGCTCTCCCGGGTGCCGCTGCACCGCCTGCGGACCCCCCACCGGCACGGCCCCGCGCCGCCCCGGCTCCCCCCCCCCTCCCCGGGCCGCAGCAGGAGGGGCCGGGCGCGGCGGCGAGGCCGCGGCTGACAAAGGCCGGCGGCGGTGCCGGGCCTCCCCCCTCCCGCCCCGGGGCGCCGCCGGGGAACTCCCCCGCCCCTGCGGGAAGGGACCGTGAGGGACCGTTAAACCGCCGCCCCCTCGGCCGGGCGCTCCCCCCGCCGCCGCGGGGCCTTTGTTCGGGCCGCCGCCGCCCCCGCCCGGTCCCCCCGTCCCGCCCCGCGCCCCCGCCGGGCCGCACCTTCTTGTAGTGCTTCCCCAGCCAGACGCGGACCGAGTCGAGCTGGGACACCGTCTCCGGGCTCTCCCAGAACTTCCCCGTGGGGCCGCCGTCCTTCCGCCG
>JAYKAV010002684.1:498917-548273 GCA_035582835.1 Phoebastria nigripes
GCGCGGGCGGCCCTTTTTCTGAGCGTGGGGGGGGCGCCCGCCTCCTGCGCATGCGCCGAGGCGTCCCAACGCGCTCCCTCCACCGCTGCCCCCGCCCCCTCCGCCACGGCTCGGCGCATGCGCGCCGACTCCCCCCGCCTCGCGCYGGCCGTTAGCGCGGCCTCGCCTCAGCCGCTGCCGCGGAGAGGCGCGGGTTGAGGCGGGCTGCGTTGTGGTCCGGCCCCGAAAAAACGCCGTGAGTGCCCTTGATCCCGGCTGAGGCGGGCTCACGGTGCGCTGCGGGCCCAAAAATGGCCGTCAGTGCCCTTGACACCGGCTGAGGCGGGATGCTCGGGCGTCCCGAGAGATTTCGCCCTCCCTCCTCGCACCCTGGCCGATCACAGCAGCCCCGTCCGTCCATGGCCAGCTTACCTTGTGGTGACTTTTCAAATCCCTCTGCTGCACGAGCGGTGCATTGATGAGTTTGGGTGTTTGTTTAACTTTGTTTGAATGTGTCCTCTCCTGTGCTAGTGCGGTTTTTGTCACCGCTGCTCGTTCCTCCATCGTTCGGCCTCCGCCGCCTTCCCACAGGGCCAGGCTGAGGTAGGTGGGTTACTCCTGGTAGCTCTGGGCTGTGGAGGCTGCAGGTCTGATCTGATCCATAACTCCTTTTTAATCCCACACACGTTATGCTGGCAGAGAGGAGTTGGGTATGTAGGGTGGAAAATCAGTTTTTTCTGTTCAGTGCATCCTGGCACTTGCCTTGCACTGGGGGGTGGCAGACTGAAATTTGTGATACCATCTTTTTGTCAACAGATTTCCTCTTATATAGGAAATAGCTTTTTTCCCTGCTGTGGAAAGAGGCACAGTAGAGACCTGTGTACCCTTTTATATTTGCTCCTCCATCTTAAGGACAGCAGACAGTGAAGCATCAGACCTTCRTAAAGGATGACAGGACAGCTCATCCTGAGGTACAGCTGCAAGGACGTGTCACCACACTTTTTTTCCCCTTCTGTATTTCTGAAGACAGTTGACCCAAGACCCCTTGCTATTGGACAGACAATCCTTGCATTTCTAAGCAGAAATGAAATGAGCAAACACCTCACAGGCTTCAGACGCCAGCCCAGGCTGTTTGTTCTCTCATCGGACACCACAGATGCGGTGGAGCACTAGTATCAGCGCCAGTGAAACCATCCTCGAGCAGCGTGGCTGCATGCATTGTTCCTACGGTGACTAAAGCTTTACGCAGAAGAGAAGGAATGGCACCTAATAAGTCATGTTTTGAAAAAGTGAAAGACAGGGAGATGGAGCCTCAACTTTCAAGGTTTAGAAGAATGTCATCTCTCTACTACACAATGATAAGTACTGAAAGTGACAAGATAGCTCATGTGAAAAGAAGGTGGAGAGTGCTAAGCGTACAGGTAGCTTAGTTGTAATTCACTATTGCACCTCAGCTAGAAAGGGCAGCTCTTCCCAAAGTCTCTTGGCCGTGTACTTATGTGAAACAAAAGTGAAAATATCATAATCAGGAGCAATTCTTTAGATGGGTTGTGGGGAAATCTATCAATCCGAGCCCCTTGAACTACAGCTTGCTGTGGGACAGGTTCATAATATGGCCTGCAGGAATGTGTGTGTGTGCAACTCCAGGTGTCTGAGTTGCAGCACAGGAGCAGAAAATCTTTGGGAGCAGAAATTTTTGAAGTCACGATTGTGGCTGTGACCCTCACGTCTTGGAATCCCAGTAAGGACACGTGAAAAAGAAGGGAGAGGGGGAGGAATTGAAGAGAGAAGGCAGGCAGGAGTAGGAGGGGAATGAAGGAGGAAGCCGTACCTCAAGTGAACACTACACACACCGATGTTTTGTAAAACCTCCCAGAAGACAATAAAATGATTGCAGATGCTGATTTTCATGATTGTAGGGACTAAGGAAAATGTTTGTATTTCAGTGACATCAAAGATGATGATCTTGGTCTGTCTCCCTTGTAACCATAATTTTCTGCTGTTAGGGCTAACTCTGAGGTAGAATGGAATCGGATCCATCTGGACCTTGAAAGGGAAAAACACGAAATCAAAGATTTCATCTGGTGGGAACTGAGACATTTGATGTGCCATGTAAGAACCACAAGACTTCAAGGACACGGGGAATGCTACTCTGGCCCTACACCTAGACACCTCACATCATCCGCCCTTTTTCTTTCTTCTAAATTTGGAGACCCCCCTCTTATCCTAATCTGAAGTGTCTTTTGAGACTGTAGGGTAACTTGCACCTCTGAGTGAGATGGTTTGGCGCTCTCAGAGGGAGGAAGATCTGGCTTTAGCCTAGTTCCCTAAAGAAACAAGACTTACTCAGTCATACCCCCCGTGTTCCCAAACCTTGCGAATTTTGGACCTGCTGGCCACCTTCAGTCAGGTTTGACACGCAACACAAATGCTGTGATTCCCTGGACAGCTGAGCACGTAGCTTGTGCTCCAGGAGCACATCCTTCCTAGGCAGACACCAGGGGCATTCCAGGAGCCCGAGCATACTGACTGTTATGCCAGCAATGGCATAATGTTTGGCCACACAAAGAAAGAGGAAGACCGCCTGCACTTCAAGACTAGCTGATGGCTGACAAGGGTTTGATGAGCTTGTTTTAGGGGACAGTTGAGTGCGCAGACACCAGAGGAGGCAAAGGGAGACCTCAGAATACGAACAGATGATTTGTGAGCTGAAGCTCAGGGTTTGTGTGGAGACTTTGAGAAGTTCAGCAGAGAGACATGTTTAGGGAGTAAATAGGGTGCCAACATATGTAACCACCCTACAGTCAGTTTTGAGCCTAATGGGATTCTCTTGGGAATTTATTAAAGGCTAAGCAATAGAAATGGCCCTGCTATGTAATCTTGCGAAGAAAACATCCCATGGGAAGGTAGATCAGAGCAGGCAGGGTTGCAGAGAGTTTTTATTACTCCGTGTGAACTACAGTTGGTCATCAGCCCACCAGGGACTGAGTCAGTGCTCAGTCAGGACCACGGTCCTGGGCTTCATCCTAAAGCACATAGGATTTTAACCCCAGCAGGACAGAAATTTACAGCGAGCCTTTGTGTGGCTCCACAGCAGTGGAAATGTTGGTTGGATTCTCTTCCAAAGCGTTACAAACAGTGCACACCTTTGATGAAGCATCTGATCAGGAAAGGCCGAGGGGTTTGTATGTAACCTTAGGGCAGCCACATGGACACTGGCTTTCCTCAGCAAAAAGGTCACAGCAGACACTCGGGGTCTGCCTCCACTTGCTACTGGGTGAGGAACAGGAAAGGATGAAAACTGCTCCATCCCCAGACCTAGGCCAGCTGGAAGCCACCCTTGGTGGATAGTACAGACCCAATGGGGAGATGTTGGGTTGCAGAGGAGTCAAATGACCAAGAGAGGGGAATGCCTTAGGGTCTATAGCGATAATGTCCGTGACATAGTCAGGGAGCTCCAGCTGCTGAAGGAGAGACTGGCAGCAGCATCCAGCTATGGGAGCAATGGTCTGGCTCTTGGACTTGCTTTTCATTGAAAGCACAAGACAAGTTCCACACTAGAGAGGGGAAAATTAAAGGGAGAAGCATGTTGAAATGTCTCAGATTTAATACTGGCACAAGAGAAAGATGAAGCAGGGGGTAGCGCCTGAGCTTGGCTGAACAGAGCTGGTAGTACTCATGTATCATCAAGGGTATTTGGAAACAGACAAACCTGCGGCAATCCTACAGGCTGCAGACAGCAGCCGAGGAGGAGAAGAGGGACAGGGGCACAGGTAGAGCCAGCTCACAAGAAAAACATACAGACTGGGGCAGTGCTCACGATGGCTTCAGAAGTCAAGTGGTTTAAAATATAGTGAACAAATCTGCACCAAGTCTTCACTGCTGGGTACGTTCAGAAGTTTTATTTATCTTTTCATAATCACATCTAGTCCAATGGAATGAGTCATTATGAAGCAATTCTCCCCAAATTTCCTCTTTTAAAAACATTTAGCTTTGAGTCTCTACTAATGTTTTATTTGTGAATCCAGCCATTCAAAATACAAAAATTCAAAAAATGACAGGCAAAAAATCTGTATATAATTACAAAATACAACAAATTTTAGTAAAGAAAATTCAGTACACTTCCATGAGTTGCTCTTATATTCAACTCCAGAAAAGTAAGAATGATGAAGTTGGGGGCTTCTCCAATTTTCATATTTTTCAAACCAAACTGAAGAAGCAGCACAGTCCTTGGTCCACAYAACCAGTAACAGAAACCTGCACCCAGGTGTGGCAGTGCTCCACTTAACTCTGCAGCTTTGGTTTTCTTTTTGAACTCTCCATAATTTCTCTCCATCTGTACACATTTTGGTACAAACGAGATCAGTTACTTCCAGCTGCCAGGTTGCGGTTACCAGTTTGCAGGCTGCAGGCAGTGCAACAGTGCACCACTACAGTGGTGAACCAGATCTGGTTAACAGCAGCCTCTGCGCTACCCAACTCTTCAGCACAGGAGGGTATCACCAAATCATGCAATTTACTTTACAGAATGTAACTAGGCAACACTTGGGCATTTTACTGCCACTTTATCAAACATTATCAAATATAGAGACAAAAAGCTCTTCATCAAAATCACAATCCCCATATAAAAACTTCCCTGGCCTTACTATAAGTTGGCAAGTGTCCCCCCTGCCCYGAACACTCCAACCTAGAAATAAATACTTGCAAGAAAGGACACTTCTGGAGATACAGAGAATGATAAAAACAACCAAACATCCGGAAATCTAAACTTCAGAGACCATTTTGAAAGGCAGCAAAGCAAGTATATTCCATAATGAACTGGTAATAACTTTATTTTGCTGTAGAATGTAAAAAAAAACCAAAAAAACAAAAAAAACCAAAAAAACACCACACACAAAAAAAACCCCACAAACCACAACAAAACAACAAAAACAAACAAACAAAAAAACCCACACACACAAACGAGAAACACCCAACCAAAACATCCTTTGCTCAAGATAATCATTTAAGTGAGAAGTTTCAGTCTAGCTGGAACATACTGTTCCTGGTCACCTTAATACAGATTCAAGTTCTTCTTAGCAGCAGTGTTAGTTTTGATACGTTCTGGTGGGACATTTATCAGATTGATCAGGCTTGAAGCTCATTCCCTGAAAACAGCTCACTGCCCTGCTCACCTTGACACAGCCGGCAGCTGGAGGTCCCTTTTACAGAATGCACATTTTTCTCAGCTGTATGGCTTTTCAGTGGCTTGTTGCCAAAATCCCTGAGACAACATCTTCACTCCAAGGAGAGAAGGCAATTCAGAAAAGATACAGAAAGTCAGAGAATTGTAGCATATCGATTTTGTTACAGCAAGGATACTGCAAGACAACTGTGTGTTATGAAATGGACCTGCAGTTTCTTCGAAGGAAGCCAATACAGAACTTCAATTATGCAGGGCAAGGGGAAGCTGATTTTCATGTACTTACGAGATTAATTTTTCAAAGCTGCATTTTAGAGTACATACTATGCAGCCTTCTCCTTCCCTCTTTCTCACCACGTCTTTGGTTCATATCAAATTCACAACAAGACTTCCGCAGACCTCTGTGGCATTTGTTAATTGATCTGGGAATGAGCGAGCACCACCCTGAAACCTGCTTCTAGCCACTAAGGACCTGATAGCCACCTGGTAGGCACTTTGTAAAGATCAAGATTGAACAATGTTGTTTTCTTTCTACTGCTGGAATTAATTTTACTTAAATCTCCTTTCTTCTGTCTGTAGCAGCACCTAACCTTCCTGTGACAGGGCAGTTCAGCCTTGTTTTTCAGAGCTGACCAGAAACTGGTCTTTTTGAAAAGCACTATCCCCTTGGAGATCCAGCACCATAGCTCCATCCCGTGCCTAAACCCCTCCTCATCTGGAAATCTCATCTGCTGCTGCTGAAACGAGGTCTGACACGCAGCAGTGCCACACGCTGCTTGTGCTCCGCTGCACCAGTCCAGCGGACAGCCTTTTGACACCACGGCATGCATAGCTAACACTTCATATGCACCACAGGTCGGGTTTATTGTTGTTGACAAGCTTTCCGGGGTTGCAGTGCTGGACCATGAACTCCTCTATGCTTTTATTGCCATCTGTTTGCAGGTGTGTATCTGAAAATTGCACCCCTGTGAAGCTGGGTATGACAGTGTCTACAGAGGTAGGCCTGATGCCCTGCTTATTGCTAGAGACCCAGGGCTGAAAGTCAGCCTGGGCATAGCCATCTTCACTTGAGTGCTGGAGAAGACCTTGGTATGCAGAATCTGAAAGTGGAAACGTGCGAGGCTCCCAAGGCTGTACGTTCTGTGGAGTGAAAAGGAGAGAAGGGAGAAGTTGCTGGAATTAAAAACCCAGAATCAAGTACTCAAAGAACTCTACAATACCATCTCCACCCTGTCCACACCAATCTGCTGAAAGACCAGCAGATTCAATTTAGAAAGCTAGCTCTAAGTTCGCCAGGGTGCCAAAGCAAAGCCGAGTTTTAAGAGCAATGAACACCATGCGCTATCCACACTTCCAGGATCACCAGTTCAGCTTTCTGTTGGTATCAAGACTACTGCCTTGCCATCTCCACTGACACTCCTTATTTTTTCATAGTCTCTTTATCTGAAAAGGCTTCCAAAGCAAACGCTGTGCACTTGAGCCCAAACCAAGGACAGATCTAGTGTGAAGTGTAAGACTGTGCTTGTAAGACTTCGTAAGACCATCCCTAAGGATGAGGGGAAGTTCAGTTCCTCTGGTAATTTCAGAATTTAATCCTTAACAAAGTTAACTCCTTCTGCCAAAAAGTATCCCACGATGTGTGCAACTGCCTGGAACGATTCACTGTCATGTAGGTGACTCAGTCCCACCTACTGGGAGTAATCTCGAACCCTGGGTCAATGTTGCTTTAGATTTATTTAAACTATGACATAAAGAAGAATAATTTATCCCACTCTGAATCCTTTAGCCAGCCCCAGTCTCAGCAGACACACAAGCTGAACTATCTTTTGAGCAGTGTGAAGTTCATGTAGCTTTCAGAAAATTTACTTTTTATACTAGTAAAATTGTTTTAGAAAAGAACATGCAAACTGAAGCCAGCTGACATTGGTTACAGCGTAACCTCACCTGTATTGCATCATAGAGCATTTCCAGGGAAGATCTGGTGTCTTCACTGCAAGACAGCACCATTCTGGTCCTGCTGTGGACAGAGAGGGATTGCAAATCGTTGCAAGTCTCCGAGCTGTGCAAGCCAGAAGAAGGGTGCACATACAGATCATTAAGGCAATTAAATCCAGTAACTGGAGATGTTGGCTGAGGCTGTCCAGCCCATCGGCCGTCTGCTTTGTTGGAGGACCTAAAGCAAAGTAGTATTTGGAGCACAGTCAGTTATGTATAACAAGAAGCCCAAATAAAAATAAGATCACTGTACAGTGAAAAAAGCAAGCTTTATCCCCTCTATACAATAAAATGAGATTATACTGCCCAATTAGTGCTTTAACTAATTAGCCCTTTCTCTCCTATCATCTCTTTAAAGAGCATCTCATGGACAGTGATTGCCCAAGAAGCCATTTCACTCATCCTACGCATGAAGAGAACAATTAAGCACTAAGAGAGAGTAAAACCTTGTGAAAAGAAGTAAGACACAACAGAAAAACACACCAACTAGAAACAAAACTGCTATAGCTGAAGCTACCTGGAGGTACTCCAACATTCCTCCCTGGTGTGACTACACTATTTTGGCCTTTTTCCAGACGTATAGATTATTAATGATATGACCTGTCAGTCCCTCTCCCCACTCTACTGCTCAACAACTTGTGAAAACATAAGACAATTTCAGCTCCGATAGAGGCAGGAATCTCAAAAATATGAAACTCTCAAAATATAATGAAAGCAGAGATAGAACTCCGATGGCCCCCACTGAAGGAAAGGCAGAGAAGAATTCAATTTTTACCCACGCAAAACAGAACGCAYGTACCTCTGGACACAGAACAGATTGTTTTCTGTTCATTTGCTGTATCTCCTTACCTTTTTACCTGTTCCTGGACAAGTCACAATCTCCATAGCAGTAAGTTCTGTCAAATTTATTAAGTAAGCCAGAGGAAAAATGCTTGGGAGAAGTATGAAGTACTACAGTTAACACAAAGCTCTCAACACAAGAGCCTGAGCTTAGCATGAAACTAATTTTTAACAGGACTGTGACATGCTGCRTTACTATTCTGCTGATTAGGCCCTATTTTAATCCATGTTTTGCTTCTGTTATGTAATAGACATATTGTATGAGCAAAACRATGGGCACCCAAGAATTTCTTCATTTAAAAGGAACTTCTTGAATCAGGATCTCTGTACAATTTAAAATGAAGAACAAATAAAGCCACCACCTTCTGTGTCTGCTAGCAAGAACAGTACCTGCTTCCTCGCTTATGGGAAGTAGCTGCTGCCCAGGAATCCCAGCGGGCTCGTTCAAGATCTTCATATTTGGAGTGATGACTCAAGTACATCTCATCAGAAGTATCCTCCAGCTAGGAAGAGAAGTTTTGTCTGAACACTTAGAGCATGAAATCTTGCCTGCAGGCCAAGCCTACTGTTCTAAAAATTCAGGTAAGCAACATCTAACCCATTCAAACTGTCTGGGAACCAACACACGCACTTCGTATCACTACCTCATTTTCATACTTTTCATTATGTATTGAATTGGGAACTTTCTCGTCAGCCTGAATTGTCAGGAGACAGATGCAGGCTGTTGTATGCACCATATAAATAGCTACCAGGGCGTTAAATCATGCACAACGAAAGGGTTTGTTGTGCTTGCAGCTAGCAGCAGTGACCCACAGCCGACGTTCCTCACAGCTGACATGCCACCACAAGCCTCATCTCTGCTGGCCTTTCACTGGCTTCAGATGCAACTGCAACCAGCAGAACTGACAGCATTTCATACAGCAACTTTGCTTACTGGGGTGGCAGAATTTAATAACTGGTAAAGACTGACTCTAGAGCTACTAATGTGCCATCTGCACCTTCTCAGAATGGCTACAGACATTTGAGACAAATTGACAAAACTGTTTTCTTACCTCAGAGTCCACTTGATTGAAAGGCTCCAGTTCCTTGAGCTCTACTACCCTCCAGCTGCAAGGGGCAACACAAGCTAGAGATCACTTCAAGGAAAAACACGTTTGGTACTAACATTTAAATCCAGGCAACACTAATACTTTTTTTTTTTTCTCTCCAAATTAAATACTTTCTTTTTTTATCCATTAGGAATATTTTCCTTCTGTCATTTCATTGAGAGGAACAGCTCTCATTCTGCCCAACTGAAGCCATTTCCTCCTGTCACCCGCAGGAGAGAGGATCAATAAGGCCTGGTCTGCAGATACCTTGGCACTACAATCTCTTTGTACTGAGGCTTCTCCACTCGAGTGGCGGCTGCCATTGACATTGGGATCACAATGTTGTCGATGTCGTAGGAACATTCCGCTTTTCTTCTTTTTGAGGACTGCTGAAACACAGAATGAAGTGAAAACCCCATGCAGAAAGTTAATGCTGGCACAAAAGCACATCTGAATATACCATAGAATGCAACTTCTCCGTAATAGGAAGTGCAGTGGGTTCCTTCCACTGCCACTGGCGTTCGATGATATTTTGGTCATGTCACACAACCTCTATGGTTTGGTTTATTTGTATATGAAGCAGGATAATACTTACCTACCTCAGTGGGCGGGGTTTCACTTATAACTTTATATATAATTTAGGTCATCCATGTGGCAAAAAAAATAATTTAAACAGGCAAAGAAAAAGGCTATGATGATGATTTAAGAAGTAAAAACCTGTCATTTCAGTAGACTAAAGGAGCTGTACTTGTTTCGCCTTGCAAAATAAGGGCTGAAAAGGAAAAAATAAAACAAGTAAACCCATGGAAGAACACCACCTTCCTGAGGCAGAGGATACTGCTGTTGAGACAACAAATGGGAATATCACAGCATTTGGGCTGGAAGTCAGAGTATTTCCAAATTGAGGAGAGGGGCTCTGGAACAACGTCCTAAGAACAGTGGGATGAAAAAACACCTAAATAGTTTTGAGATGCATTTTGATCRGTTTATAGAGAGGTCCATATGCTGTAGTTCCCTGCAGAGCTGGAGATTAGACCTGCGATCCAGAATGGCAGTCTCCCCTTTACTTATAAGCCAAAAAGTCTCCAAGATGCTACAGTTCTTTTGTTCCTCTCTCATCAAACATCCTTTTGTTTCTAGGTAGAGAGGCCAACCACAAATTGAAGTTCTCGGTGGCCACAAGGTTAGCTATGGTTTATTACTGATGTAATATTATTTTAAAACCTTAATAGGCATAAGACTACTCAGAAGCGTCCTTAAAAATCTGATTAGGAAGCAGAGACTGTACCTGGAAGAAAAGCTTACAAAAGAAGCAGCCAACACTGAGTTGGACTGTTCAATCTTCYGTGCATCAGAGAGGGAGAAGAGCACTTGCAAAGAAAGCACTAACAGCACGGGAGCCATAAAACCAGAAAATGAGTAGCTGATGCAAGTGAAGTGGGTGTAACGAGGACTGCAGGCTCCATGGAGGAGCTCACTACCCCCTTCCACGGAGCCCAGTGAAGATCCACAAGTACTGTGTCGATCTCCACGAGATGGACCTGCAGCACAAAATAGTCAAACCTAGAAAAAGCTACTTGAGAGCCTCAGCTCTGGGAAAGGTCTGTTTCTGTCAATTAGGCCTAACAATTACCTATAAGCAAAAAGAGGAAGGGAATAGTGGTAAGGATAGCAAGTCTGAGCCCCCGTCCTTCAAGGTCTCCTTTGCTCAACATGCTTGGAGAACCAGGAATTACTCAATGCCTTCCTAGAGAAGTGGTTGTTGTGGGATGTATTTTTTAATCCTCCCCTACAAAACCAAGAAAATGTTAAAGATCATCTCTTGGCTGATGTTCCTGCTTCATATGGGGAAGTCCATAGCAATTAAATCTCTACTATTAATTTGTAGCCAAATAAAACTAACATTATGTGTATATAACTATTTGCTTACAAAAAAAAAAAAAAAGGAATCAGTAGAGTATTGTCAGTACTAAATTTGAAACCAACCAATCTGGCTGGGAAGCAGTGCAGCAGGCACCCAGCCAGCCAAGCATGGCTTGAGGAAAAATGAAGCAAGTAGCTGTTACTGTTTAACACCAACATCCAAACTGCATTTCCCAGCGGTCCATTAGCAGTAACGACCTATCTGAATTCCCAATGAGTTTGCAGCCCCACGGCAATGCTTGGTAAGAGAGGTATCCCCCAGCTCCTCTCTAAGGCTACTCACCCTTTTCAGATTCGTTTGCCACAGCTCTTGTTTCAACTCACCATTGCCGAGCTGCCAGGGAAAGGGATTTGGCTGGAAGAAGGGGCTGGAGGAGTCTCTGGGTACAAGGACRGTGGGTGGTGCAAAGAGCCGTATTCATGTGCCTGAGGACTGGAAACAGGAAAGCTGTGACTGGATGTTCCTTCAAGCTGCCTTCTCCCTTCAAACAATGAACCTGTTCATAAAACGTGAACAGAAACACCCAGGTGAAGCCAGGCTGGCTCAGGACTGGTCGGTGATGTTGCGTACGGTCACCAAACCTGCCCTGGGGAACACAGAGCGGAACAAACATCGGCATTAGAGAACAAATGTAAAACAGAAGCCTCCAGTGAAGTGTCAGTGCTCTTCAGCACTGAAGATGCTAGCCCAAAAACGTTATTTTTGGTGGGCATTCCCAAAATGAAGTGGAAGGTGAAGTAGGTGTTACAGCCATCAAGAACTGCACTCCTCAGTCCAAAATACAGCCACGTAAAAAAGCTTCCTTCACTGTAGAACTGGTCAGGCTGGTCCTATTTCGAACGATTACRCTGATGACAAACCACACTGATTTTAAGACAGATGTACTCTTCTCCCTGAAGTCCTATATAACCACGGCTTGATATGCTTTTTCTACATGAGTTAACTTTTTCTTCTTTCTCCCATTTGTGACTGGCTTATTCCATGCTGAATACCGCAAATGGAGCAATCTTCCAGAAGTATTGTGCCAAATTACTCCACTCTTCAAATCCTTCTGAAAGATCTAGCTCTGTGAGGCTCTTAAGAGTTAAAAATATAGGAAAATCATCCTGCATTACTGCATCATCCATTAAAACATACTCTTCACAGTAGGTGTCTACACACACCACCCCCCCATACATGCTGCCCATAAATAGTTTTTGTGTAGTCTTGTGGCTAAATATTTGAAAAAAGGAAGGAGGTATAGAAAGATAAATCAGTTAAAAGTCAGACAGCTGTTGACCATTTGATTGAATCTATACTGGTGTGTTATTCCAGCATCCTCTAGCAGGATCCTCACATTTATTCAACACTAACCACCTGCTTGTTCTACCCTCATTACATCCTGAGCTGATTATTGGAAGGATGGCATCTCTCCAGAGCACTTCTCTTAGAAAACAACATCCATCCCCATTCAAAGGTAAGTAACCTCAGCTCAGACTGATTAAACATCATTAAATCAAGTTGTAGCTCAGATCRTTAGGGCCAAAAACACACAACCTGGACAAGTTCAGGAAGTGGGGCCGTGTGAACCTCATGAGGTTCAACAAGGCCAAGGGCAAGGTCCTGCTCCTGGGTCAGGGCAACCCCCGGTATCAATACAGGCTGGGGGATGAAGGGATTGAGAGCAGCCCTGCCGAGAAGGACTTGGGGGTACTGGTGGATGAAAAGCTGGACATGAGCCAGCAATGTGCGCTCACAGCCCAGAAGGCCAGCCGTACCCTGGGCTGCATCCAAAGCAGCGTGGCCAGCAGGTYGAGGGAGGGGATTCTGCCCCTCTGCTCTGCTCTGGTGAGACCCCCCCTGCAGTACTGCGTCCGGCTCTGGAGCCCTCAGCACAGGAAAGACACGGACCTGTTGGAGCGGGTCCAGAGGAGGCCATGAAGATGATCAGGGGGATGGAACACCTCTGCTGTGAGGACAGGCTGAGAGTTGGGATTGTTCAGCCTGGAGAAGAGAAGGCTCCAGGGAGACCTTATTGGGGCCTTTCAGTACTTAAAGGGGGCTTATAAGAAAGATGGGGACAGACTTTTTAGCAGGGTCTGTAGTGATAGGACAAGGGGGAATGGCTTTAAACTAAAAGAGGGGAGATTCAGACTAGATATAAGGAAGAAATTTTTTACGCTGAGGGTGGTGAAACCCTGGCCCAGGTTGCCCAGAGAGGTGGTAGATGCCCCATCCCTGGAMACATTCAAGGTCAGGTTGGACRGGGCTCTGAGCAACCTGATCTGGTTGAAGATGTCCCTGCCCATGGCAGGGGGGTTGGACTGGATGGCCTGGAAAGGTCCCTTCCAACCCAAACTATTCTATGGTTCTATGATTCTAACCTGGGGCTGCTGATGTACTTTCAGCATGGAAGTTGGCTTTTTTTGTTGTTTCTTTTCTTGTTTGTTGTTGGTTTTTTTGAAATACTATCTGGTTTGTTCATGATAGTTTGCATCAGCAACCACAGAACATAAAGTATTCCAGATGCAGCAACTGCATCCCATAAGAATGTCGAGGATACGGCCAGCTTGCAGTCTGCACATTATGTTACTTTCAAAAAATGATTTGGCATAAAAACATGCCTTTTAAAGAAAGGCAAATGGAACAGCAACCCTAGTTCATTTAAAAACTAGGATTTGTTTTAGCTGGGTTTCCCTCTTTCTGTCTTGAAACTGGTTTGAGTCTTCTGTCACTTATCTTAAACTACTGTAGACCATTTAAAAAAAATCATCAACTCTGATGGGCTGATGAAAAAAAATTAGGCTTTCCAAAGCCATAAGAGCAGCTTGCAACTGGAACAGCAATTGCTATCACAGCAGGAAAAAAAAACCACTAGAATTTTGCCAGGCAAATACTAATTTACTTTGATTTCAAATAAAGGTTCATAAAAAGCTTCTTTTTGGGTTGCTTGTTCCCTTGAAAGAAATACAGAGAATAGCAAGATTTATTCATTTATTTTTAATAACTTGGCTGAGGCAAGTATTTCTGTGTCCCTCCAAGGGGGTCAGAATTTCTGTAGTTTGCAGGATGCTGGACTCAGTCACTTAGACATTACTACAGAACAGAGTTCAAATTACCTTCCACTGGAAGAAAGGGAGCTACTTTCTCCACTCTGCCTTGACTGGTTGCCCTCAGGTACTGGTTAAAAGCCCGCATTTAATTTTTTAACTTCATCTCAAACTCCATTTTGCTTAACTTACGGGAGGCAAGCAGGAGCGAGGAGTGTAGCTTTGGGAATGCGCTGTTAGTTGGATCTTGTTTCTTTCCAAAACGGGACATCTTCAGTGTCTTGAGTTCATGGCTCAGTAGTCTATGCAATCCATCCTCTCTTAATAAGGTTTCAAAGTGCAAGTGGAGAGGATTGCCTGAAAGCAGAAAAAACAAGTTATTTTGGTAAGCACAAATTCTCCTCTTTTCATATACACAGCGCTGCATACGCATCACTAGCAATCCACATCTGTCAGTACTTCAGTAAAAGAATGAAGCRACACAGCTAACTAACGTAAGGGTGGTCGATTGCACGCTCTCTCGCCCCGTGCGTGCCGTGACAGAGTGAACAGGATGAGAATGTCCCCAGAACAGCAGCCTCTGCCCCGGCCCTCTGCTAGCTGCAATCCGACAGCCAGAACCTGATACCTTGCCATTGAGCTTCCTCACCCTAACGCTATGCTAACCTCAATCATATCCAGCTACATACTACTTGGCACTTGTTTGCATCGTTATTTAATGAGCAGAGGTGAGCTTATACTTCTTTGGGGTGGTGGTTTTGGTTTTGTTTTTTTGTTTGTTTTTGTTTTTTTTGTTTGTTTGTTTGGTTTTGTTTGTTTGTTTGTTTGTTTTTTAAATGATAAAAATATTTTTGGAGAGATGCTCCCATAGTTGCACAGTAGAAAAAGTATTTTCCTCACTGTCCCTTAACCTACTCAATAACTCCTTAGTGCACATTCTTGCTCTTCCGTGGTTAAAGGCACTAGCAGTTCTGCAGCCACTATCATCCTTCAGTTATTTAAACAGAAACCAAGCGTTAAGATTCTACAGCGCATCGTTCATAAAGCAACCACAGAGCACATCTAGAAGGCCACAGGTGTTTAAGTAACRAGTGCTTAGACTCAAACAGTGATTTCACACTCAAAATTGGTGCTAGAGGTCTACCAAACAACTGCCACACAGCCTGTCAAAATCAGCGTTAGATTTTGAGTCTTTCAAGTAGCCCTCCAGGGCAGGGGTGTAACCGGAACTTACAATAGTTGTTCTGCACGCCTCCAGAATTAGAACATTCCTTGCAGAAGACAGAGCGAGCTGATCCTAAAGAAKTGATCTAAGCTTACATTAAACTAGAGATGGCAACTGCCTCAGACACAGGGCAAGACACCACGTGGCTTCCTAGGCTTAGAAATCTCCACAGACTGCATCCTTGGACTGAAGATCATAGAATCATTAAGGTAGGAAAGGACCTTTAAGATCATCGAGTCCAACYGTCAACCCAACACCTCCATGCCCACTAAACCACGTCCCTGAGCACCACATCTACACRTCTTTTAAATACCCCCAGGGATGGGGACTCCACCACTTCCCTGGGCAGCCTGTTCCARYGCTTGACAACCCTTTCMGKGAAGAMATTTTTCCTAATATCCAATCTAAACCTCCCCTGGCRCAACTTGAGGCCATTTCCTCTYGTCCTATCGCTTGTTACTTGGGAGAAGAGACCGACCCCCACCTCGCTACAACCTCCTTTCMGGTAGYTGTRGAGAGCGATAAGGTCTCCCCTCAGCCTCCTCTTCTCCAGGCTGAACAACCCCAGCTCCCTCAGCCGCTCCTCATCAGACTTGTGCTCCAGACCCTTCACCAGCTTCGTTGCCCTYCTCTGGACACGCTCCAGCACCTCAATGTCCTTCTTGTAGTGAGGGGCCCAAAACTGAACACAGTATTCGAGGTGGGGCCTCACCAGTGCCGAGTRCAGGGGCACGATCACTGCCCCAGTCCTGCTGGCCACRCTATTTCTGATACAGGCCAGGATGCCGTTGGCCTTCTTGGCCACCTGGGCACACTGCCGGCTCATGTTCAGCCGGCTGTCRACCAACACCCCCAGGTCCTTTTCCGCTGGGCAGCYTTCCAGCCACTCTTCCCCAAGCCTGTGGCGTTGCATGGGGTTGTTGTGACCCAAGTGCAGGACCCCACACAGATTAYGTGCCTGGTTACTATGCAGAACATCACCACACATTTTTCATTATCCTCTAGAAACATGCTTACACCTCTGTTAGCATATTTTTGATGTCCTTGGATGTGAGGAGGAAGAGCAAAGAGGGCAGTGGCACAGTAAGGGATCCTCTTTCACTTTATAACACGCGATCTACTCACCATGAGATAAAGAGAGTATGGGGTGGAAGCCGGAGTCCAGGAGGGCTATGCGCTCTTCCAGGGACATGGTGTCAGGGTCTATTGTCTGGACAGAGGCTTTGCAGCTACACAGGATGCAAGAGTTGGGCCATTCACAGCTGCACTTCACAGTGAGAGGTTTCAGCGGCTAGCAGAAGAAAGGAGATCCAACATTTAAAAAGGGAAACATCTTTCAGATTTAAGTAAAATTGAAGTTCAGGTCCAGTATCTCCAGCCTGCTTTCTACAGGTACACTAGTTTCCCTTCACCAAAAAGCAAAGCCAGGCAAGTTTTAAAAAAACTGGGGGGAAAAAACCTCAAAACAAAAACCATAACCAAGCAGCAGATTTGCAGGGTGAAAAAATAAAGTCAAGAGCCAGGATCAATGTTAAAAGAGATTGCAAGAGTACTACCACAGGCTGTTTCTCCTTCTGACCACGGATGAACTACCTTATCAAAATAATTCAGTGTATTAAGGGACACATTTTGTGTGATTCTTTACTATTATTTCCAAGCCAACAGAGCTGCTCCTCTGCGACTCCAGTGAAGCCATAATACTTAATCATTTTCTTTTTAAAACTTCAAACACCTCTGTGCCTTTTCCCATCCTGTTCTTCCTCATCTTCCTTAAAGGCTTTTTGTAGCTCTGATGCTTCCAAAAAACCTGATAAAAAAAACCTGTTAGGCAAGCAATCCACCACCAGCAGCATCCATCATTCTGACCAATATTGTCTTATTTTCCACTTTTCCTCACTTGCCTGTTGAAGTGTAAGCTGCAACCACAGCAGCCCCGATGTCTTTGTTCCACCATTTTTCCCCACACTGTCGCTAAGACACAACCAATGCCCCTTCCCCAACAACACATCAGGTTCCGCAGTGTCAGTCAAACCAGAAGAGGGAGCATTAATATTGCTTTTACCTATAGCCTAAGCAGACTGAATTAAATTATACTGGCTTCGTGCTCTGGCAAAACAAAGAGATCAGACCAGGAGAAGTACGCAACTTTTAATCTTTTTGTCTTAAATCTGCAGCTTGTTAAATACCTGTTACTTGAAAATCAATATTTGAGGAAAAGGCTCCAAACAAGCAAATAAGATATGAGCAGTGTAACAAACTACCACTTGTCAACTGATGGATGTTACCACACACGCTCTTTGTCAGAATTAATGTATTAAACATCTTTTAATCATCAGGTAACTCACAGCTAGGTGTCCAAGGAACACTTATTTCATCAAGCTTGGTAGCTAAGCCTTCAAATAACCACAACCCAGTTACACTCAATCACACATCAGCTTGCCAAGTCTTAACTAAGGTTATGTATTTCTGGAGGTTTATTTTTGGGTGGGTGGTGGTTTTTGTGTTGTGGTTTGGGGGTGGTGGTTTATTTTTCCCTGGACAATTCCAAGGCAGTCAACTCCAAAAGGTAATTGGCAGAAGGTTGCTGCCCACGCTAAAGTCTGAGGTATACTCTGGTCATCGTTACTTAGAAAAAACAGCTGCCTGATTTTTAAGAACAGAAATTTAGAATCAGTTTCTAAACCACAGTTAAATAGAGAACTTGTGACTTTTTGACATATCTGGGAATTTCCTAAAATTCATGTAGAATTTTAGCAGAAAGTGCTCAGAAAATGCTGTATTAAAACCAGAGTCCAACATTATGATAGTTTTTGCTAAAAATAAATAAAACCACACRTTCTAAATAAAAACGCAGCATCGTTTAGTAACCCTATGGCAAAACTTTCACTTACCTTCCTGCTGAAGTGAGACACAGAGGTAGCTCGGACAAGCTTGCGTTTCTTGTATTTGCAAACTGGGCGGATTCTAGCAGCAATGCAGGTATTGTCCGACACAGCAACAAGGTTGTTAAATGGGTTTTGTTTGCCAAATCTCTCTCCAACATTCATGCTGATCAGAGAACTGCTGCTGGAGGAGACAGTACGCAAACTGCAACCAAATGAAAAGCAACTCACTCAGAGCAAGAGTAGTAAGTTGTAAATCTGTATTTATTATTGTGGCTGTGACGCTCAAAGACTCCTTAGCATTTATGTCAGCAGGTAGTGCTTACCAGTTTTGTTCTCATCACATTTTTAGTCTTTGCTACATTCTCTCTCAAGGGGTACGTGGATTTCCAAATATTTCATTCTCAACACAGAAATGGACACTGAAGGGTCTTAACAGCTATATTTTCATCAGTTAAGGGCAGAAAGTCTTAAAGCCAATGCAGATGTGGCAGCCACTAATAACATGCGTTCTTTCTCCAACAAAGAACTTCAGTCAGCAGCTCAATTTATCATCTGATAATAACAAAGTCATTTACTTCCCATAAAAAAGATAGCCATTAAACCTAAAAACATTGGCAAACATTCTTTCCATTTCTCTCTGTTTGCCATGGAGTTATGGTTAAATCTGCGGTTATATTTCAATAAGCAGATACGAGTTTATTGCCTTGCAGTATATTCTTCTTCTGGAACCATCTGTAAAACAGTGCCTTTGTAAAAGATCTTGCTTGTAATTGGTCACGCGTTCATATTATAATTTAAAAACTTAATTTATCTGTTACTTTTGCTGGTCCCAATCACCATGATAACTTTTTTCTTGGTTTGCACAGCAAACGTTCTAGTAAATTTAGAGGTTTAAAATCTGTATTTTTGCCATGTGAACCAGAAAGGTTGTAGCTGGACATTCCAACTCCATGCTGAACCGTAGGACTGCCTGGCAGAAATCACTGTCACCARACATTGAACTGAGGTACTGGTTGGTGACAAGTCTTTAGAACAAGAAAAATCCCAAGCCTCCCTGCCCCTGCTGTTCTTCATGAAGTGAAGAGCTGCTGATTTACATCCAAGTTAGATCACTCTATACTGTTGTCCACTTATTTTCAGTTTATAATTATAAGCCAAATCCTATTCTGCTATAAACATATATACACGAGGAAACACATCTGTAGGAAAAGATGTGCTTAAGGAGACCCAAATTTCCCCAGTCACCTCTTCTTAACTGCACAAACCAGGAAGAGCACAAAATTTTATGGACAACACCAAGAGGCAAAACACAAGTGAGAAAGTATTCCACAAAAATATCTGCTATTGACGTTCCATAAGTAAAACTAAACTAGTTCTATATAACAGGGTATGATGAACCTCTGAAGTCTACAACAGATCTGCATGAGACTATTCTTTCCCAATGGCCTCATGCCTCCTGTTGCCCTACACAGAAAACACAGGTTTGCAGCAAAATTGGTGTATGTATTTTGGACCTGAACAATTCCAAACCACAGTAATGTCCACAGTGGATAGCTCGGGTAGCGGGACGAGGAGGAAAGGGTTGCTGTAATGAGATGTCACTGCCCAAACCTGAAAGAACTTACTGCCTGTGTGATGCAAACAGGCCATCCCACCTGAAAAGTGACCATTTAAGAAGATGTTGTAGCCCAAAGTCATACTAACACAAGCAATGGTTTAGGAGTGTGGTAGTGGTGTGATGAGCAATAATATAATTTGCATTATGAATTGCATATGATTTCATTGCATAAATACACATCATCTTGTACTTTGATGATGATACTTTACATCAGTTCTCTCTTCTGAGGCTCGGTTTTGCTGAGGTGGAACCCGTCTCCCAAATACAACCCCCTCTGGCTGACGGGCACACTGTCATTCAGCCACACGCGAGGATTTGTCTTGGCCTCTGAAACCAGGCCACCACTTTACAGCTCATTGCCTCTGTCACTCCAGGGAAGTGGAACAACAAAGGAAAGGAGAAGATTCGTGGCCAGAACCACAGTTACTGGGTTCATCTCCATCAAAAACCCGTACTCACTCATGTGTTTGCATCTACCCTATTATTTGTCACACAAAGGAAATTAACTTCTAACACTAATTTTTTGATTGTATAGCATTCCACACCTGAATAGCACAGAAAAAGTTACAGACATGGGTAATTTTATTTGCAATTTCTCAACACATCTACTTATTCTCACAAAATAGCCTTAGATTTCCACTGTAAAGTTTTAGTTAGGAGTATACCCAATGATCCTATAGAAGCTAGGGATAACCAGACTAGGAAAATCTAAGATATATTTTCAGTTTATCACAGACAACTCAGGGGTATAAGCGTCTCAGTGGCATTTTGAAAGCTTAACTCTAGAGAGCACTTTTAAACTTGCATTCAAGGTGTCCCAGAACTCGCACTCTTCGAGTGCATTCTAGTAAAGTCTCATCAAAGGCTCCAAGGAGCTCTTGTGAATAAGAAAGTTTGAGAAATTTCTATTACCTTGTGTGTCAAACAGGAGGTTCAATGTGTCAAAGTTAAATACATAGGAATTCTAGGGCACTTACTCTCTTCTGACTGCTGAATAAAGCTCTGTATTAAGAAACTTAAAAAATATATGGCACAGCTTGTGAAAATCCATGCTTTCAAATCTACACAAGATACAGTTTTCCTTCCAAAAGAGGCAGAAGCTTCAAGAGCCATTACTAAATCAACAGAAGCAAGACAAGAAAGTTACTTCAGGCAGTGTTTCCAACACAAGCTGATTATAATTTAACTAAAAAAATCTGAAAAGACAAAATATTTAAATTTTGGGATCACGTTACACATATCTACTCATTTAGGAGTGATCAAAGACAGACCATACTACACTGCACAGGAACTATCCACAGGAACTTATTTTTACAAGTTCCAAAATGGAAACCCTGATTCTGAGTATATCCTCAAAAACCTTTGGTCTCTTCCCTGACAAGGTCCAAATGAACTCCTAGTATCTGACACAAATTCCAGTTTGGGTACTTATAGTTCCATGCTTATCTTAGGATGCGAGCTGGATATAACCCAAGTTCTCAATGATTTTTCCAGAGTCTGCCTGTTAGGGAACTGCCTCCCAATGCAAGCACCCAGCCAATTCTACAGAAGAGTAAACAGCACTGAAAAAAGTCTTAAAAGCATTTAGGCACCAGAAGAAAACAGAGCATTTCATTAATATCTTAAGCACAGTCTCTTCAAGTTAACTTGAAGAGTTACAAGTTCTGTAACTTGAAGAGACTGTGCTCAAGACATTAATGAGAACACCGTGTAATGCTGTATTTGCAAACACAGGCTACAGTGATGCATAGTAACAAGTTTGAATTAACACGACCAAACCGAACAAAAGAGCAAGGCTCACATGTTACGTAGCAGAAGGTGACAGGTCCAAGTACTACAGTAAAACAGAAGGGAAACACATACCCTGTTCAGTGCCTCTTCTTCCCTTCCCCATCAGCCTAAGCTGGAGTCAAAAAGTGATCACTACAACTCAGTGGGGCATTTGCAACACTAACATTTGCCATTGATCCTACTGCTGGTCCTGGCAGTTACCCTGCTGGTCTCTGGCTCCTGCTTTCACACCACAGTGGCGATTGTTTCAAACAGACCAAGCAAAGCAGTGGTGGTTTAACCTGTTTGCAGAACAGCAACCAACCATCACTCTCTACAAAACCAGAACTTCACCAGCAGGTGAACTGACCAGCAGGTCAATTTAAAGATTCACATTCTTGCTAATAAAACTATTAACAGCAGCCAGCCCTACGAGCAGGTGTGCATTCGTGATAAGGGAATATGGAGGTGCTCCTCCCAGGGGGCAAGGTCAAGCTGCCTCTACTTTTTCCTCTTCAGACCTTGCATGGAATTAGCTGTTAATCAGAGCCAGGCACTGGAGGCCTGGCCAGGGCTCACRTTACATAAAGAATAGCGACTACCTGGCATCCCAAGTCTTCAGCCTTTTGGTTTTTCACATGCAGAAACGTGCACTACCAATTCAGTTTGTTCTATCAAAATTGGTAACACGTATAATAAAATATACAATGCCTTACAAGCAATTAAGAAGATTAATTGCAAGGGGAGCAATCATAAAGTTTCATGGAATACAGAAGCAGAAAGTAGTATTTCAGCTGGGTTTAAGATCACTATATACCTCCTTTTAACTCTTCAAGTATGGAATAGAGACCCAATACACCACGCTGCAATTAACTGTGGATTAAAATAGCCATTTAAACAGATTTAGACTTTTATAATTTGGTCTAATACTTCCAGAATCCTCTGGATTTCTACAATATAAGCCAAGAGAAAATGAGGTTTATTATCTGCAGAATTAGCCCAGAATAAAAGCGCAACTACTRAAGTATCTACCTTCAGAAGATTAGCAACGTTACTGCTTGAAGCTCAGGATTAATCTGCTAATAATTTGTTAACCTATCAATCACTGTAGCAGAAATACAGAATTAAGTGTCTGCTTTGAATAATCTATACTTTCTGTTCCCCCATTCTACTGCAGTCCAATCAATCCTAGGCTAAAACTACCACTCTTAAAACGCAAGCTAGTTTTACTGAATGAATACAGCAAGAACAACCTTTACTGAAGCCATCTATGAAAGAAAACAAACTCTTCCTTAACAAAAACACAAGATGTTTTATTTCATCAGGCAACACATCAGCCTGAAGCCTCTGCATGTTGTGATTAGTCCAATTTCAACTCCCCAAGGCTAAAGCTCAACCAATTGATTGTAAGAGCATCAGGTACCASAGAGGAAGGTGCTGATGATTTGCAAGAATGATCACACTGGATCAGACCAAAGGTCCATCTTGCTCAGTATCCTGTGGAGCAGCCGGGCTAAAAACAGGCAAGGAGAAAGGGGTGCAGAGAAGGCCTGGTGGTCATCGGGAGTTCTTGGAAGTGGTTCCAAGCATCAGCAGCCTGCCACCGAGACGGCGCTGAGGAAGAAGGGCACAACAACCAGGACAAGGATGCTTCACACTGCCAGGCACGTCCCATCATAAGCAAGTAAGTCCAGGCCATCAAGTGCCAAGGTGCCTCTGAATGCTGGGAGGGTGAAAGCGGCTCCCCACTGTGCTAGTACGACATAGGCAAACCGAGGCTTTGCTTCGCACAGGACTGACTCCGTCTGTGCTTGAACTGTTTGTTCTTCACCCACCACGATGACAATGGCAAGATGTGGTCCAGGAGGATCTGCCGACATTAACAGAAGAACAGCAGGTAGGTGGCTCTGCATGAAACAAAATGCAGTGGCCCTGACTGGGATGTCTAGGAAAGGAGTGCAAGAATCGGGCAAGCACATACGATACATACCCTAGTGCTCTAAAGAGTCCCCCCCCCCAGCACCTTTAGCTCAAAACACACTTAGCTTAGGTAGTCCCAGTGTAGTTAGCAGCTTTCAATGAATCTTTCTACCATGCAGCAAAATGCAGACTGTATCCTGCTTTTTCAGCAGCTTCACGGAAAATGAAATTATGACGACTACCTTACAGAAAACATAAGGAAAACCCCACAAGAAATAGAAGTGCACCAAATTTTACTCAATTTAACTTGAATTGCCAACCTGTCTTCTTGGGCATTTATGCCTCCTTAAATTCAACTTGCTCACATGTCTTTTGCAGATCCCCTAAAGACTACAGGCATCCAGGACTGGAGACTGAAAGCCTTTCCTCTAGACATAAACAAAGTTGACAGGGGAAGGGGAAACTTCATTTGAGCCCCTTCTTTGTAAGGGATGAAGGCCTGAAAGGCAATGGAGTTGCAGCCATCTGCTTACAAGAAAGAACTGAGAAAGCAGCATGCATCTGGTGGGGGAAAGGAACATTTTCCCCATAAGACTTCAGTGCAAGTTTCACCGTGTTGTTGTCTGTATTGGGTTTACATCCCTCCCTCCCTATCACTGCTTTATCCGATTTACACAGGATCGGATACAGTGTGAAGAAGTGAGGTTTTTGGCTTTTTTTGAAGCAGCACTAATTCTTCCCTCTCCCCCCTCCAAGAATAAGGTGGCGATAGATAGAGAAGTCTTTAGAGAAGTGAAATAGAAGGGAAGGAAATAAGATGAGAAACTTCTCAAAGAGAACAGCCTAAAACCCAAGGAGATCCACACAGCTACACATGAAAACGGATCAGTTGGAAGAACAGCATGGTAAATCACTGGGACAATCAGTGCATTTCATGGGTGTATTTTCCAGGGAGCTTCTCTTAACTGATATATCCAGTACTCCATAGGATGAAAAGCTTGTTCAGCAATGCTACAGACTAAAGTTTGCCTCTTGCTACTGAGCTTCTTGAAGCCCACTGACTGCTTGCACAGGACATATGACCCCAAATAGTAAACCAAACTGAATGCTAGTTAAACACTAACAGCAGAAGGAAAGTTCCCAATTTAAAAATTACTGACCCGCACCCCCCCAGCGTTTAACAAATAATTGATCAGTAATATCTTTTTTCTTACAGATTCAAGGCTCCATAAAAATATGAAGAGTTAAAAGGCTAAACTCTAGGTATCTCCATCACCAACAAGATTTACTTCTCCATATATTGAAAATTAGTAAGCAGAAAAGTATGTTCGACATTCTGTGCAAGGAAAGAGACTCAAAAAGCTCAGAAATCCACTCATTAAAAAAACAAAAATCAGGCCACCAGGATGCTGTACAGCATCCAACCTTAACCTAGACAGGCAAGGTACTTTGGTCATCCATTTATAAAAAGGAGGTAACATCTTCCAACAGGCTGCCTACAAGACAGGCAACATCATCTATATATTTGGCAGTTTTGAGGTTTTGGTTGTTGTTCTTTTACACAACAGATCACAACTGGTAATTTTATATTACTTCTTACAAGAAATTCCCCTCTAGAATCCTCCCAGACATGCATACCTATTTCAAATTTTTACAATTGAACTGTACATACAGAAGTCTTTTAACTAGAGATCCCTTTCTTAGCCACTATCACCAATGCCTTAAGTATGAAATTACTTTGATCAACCTATAAGAGGAGGAGAACTAACCAGTTAAACACTCCGTTGACTTGGCGAGGTGACGTGGTGCAGGCTCTGAGGGGTGCTGGAGAGCCACTGATGGGGGTGCAAGAAGGACTTTGACACATAGGGTTTCCCAAAGACTGTGTAAGATGAGAGCTCTGCAAGAGAAAAATGAAACCTCTAACTCAGTAAAGCTTAATGTGATACAGAATCTGAAGAAGGATGAGGGCAGAGAGGCAAAAAGCTCAGAAAACCAAAAAAGCAGAGTAATCTAAGGAGCATTCTGCAATTATAAACAACATTGAACGTAAATAGGCCCAATGTAAACAATCACATGCCATTTAATCAATTGCATTTCAAGCAACAATCTCCAAATCAATCTAAGTTCATATTTTAAATGCATTCTTAACCATCACAAAATGATAATCACAGTAGAGCTTTTAGTTCTCTGTTTTATAAGCTGGAGACCATTTTCAGAGCAAGATGGCCTCACTTTGAGCTATTCTGCCTTTTCCACTAGACAGAAAGCTTATACTGTACTAAAATCTGTACTAAATGCTGTACTAAATTCATAGAAACTTTCAGAAGTTTTAATTAAATACTAGTATTATATAAGAATATTTGATGGTTCACACACACTCATTGGACACAATTCTGAAGTGTCAAAACCAAAATACTTTTGATTTCCACACCATTAAACCCCAATACCTGCAGTTCRCTGCATGCGTATATCTACATTAGCGTTAAACAACAAACCCCCACAAAGATAAAAGAGCAACAGAAGTACAGTTTTCCTCATACTGCACTGTCAATGTCACAGCTTCATCCCTTGAAGGAAGCATCTTCTTGTCAAATAATTAATATGGGGATTTATTGAGTCACAGACTGTATCTGGACCACAGCGTTCAATTGGTAGMGCTTCCATTAACTTGTTTATTTCCTTTTTGAACAATTTAATTTTGCCATAGAATGTTTCAAATCTGAATGTAATTATTGCCTCTACTTCCTTTTAGTAGATATTTCTATCGTACAATGAAAAAACCAATGAATCATCCCATATTCATCTTGAATCTATCAAGCACAATCTCTCACCTCTGTTCCCACAAGAGTTCAGTTACTTATTCTCAATGTTCAGATTCTGCAGCTTACCCTTACACATATCGGAGTATCTTCCCTTAGAATTTTTAACTGAGAAAGTTAAAGCTGGCTTTCAAGAAAAGGAGGAGTCTTAATTTTTTTTTTTTTCCTGCGTCCTCTGAAGCATGAGTATTTTCCCTGCTCTACAGCTGCAGCTTGTGACAGTTGACCCTCCACAGCTTCACAGAAGTTAAGGCTCAAAGCACCTGTTAAGTCACTTGGTCTGGTGACCTGTATACCAGAAGCTACCCACCACCACTCAGAAATACCAGGTTCTGAACAGTACTTAGATATGTCGATCCTTTAAAAGGGTCTTTAAAACCATCATACACAAACAACGTGGGTCAGAAGTGCCATCAACACCAAGACTCTAGCAACAGCTTAAGATCAGAAATTAAAAATTTCCTAAACACTGGTTTTGAGGTTTTTTTACGACTGCAAACTCAATCACTTTCCACAGACCTTGCACAGTAAATTAAGATTCACAGTAGATTTCTGTGGTGGGTTTTTTTTGTTTCATGGTTTTGTTTTGCTTTGTTTTTTGTTTAATTTTGGAGGACTCTAAGAATACACAAAAGTATCAGAGTTTTTTTAAAAGCATAAGGTGAAGCAAGTTCAGTTTTCACATGTCAAATACAAAGTACTAGTAAACTGGTGTCAGCTGATGCATTAATATATGAAAAAAATAGCAAAAAAGAGTTATAAAGAAACATTACAATAGTATATTAAGACCAAATTATTTGATGTGATTTATAAACTGCTGTTGATTTAAGACTTGGTTTAATGAAAGTTTCTTTTTTCGCTTCTATCACTGCAAAATTACGTGTTTCTTGATTACTGACCTGCTTCTGCATATTATACAGGAAACAGGAAGGAACAGCATCTCCTACAGGGCACCTTGCGATAGAAGATGAAGGYGAGAGCCACTTATTCTTTTTGGAGGTCACCAGTGACACAGAACCCAATCGGCCCTGCTTCTTCATTAGATCTCCAGGCTGCCAGTCACCACCAAGGACTACTGGGCCCTGGGGATAAAAAGCAACACCAAATTCCACTCATAGAAGCCGCAGSACAACAAGTATTTCTTAAGTATACTCTAAAAGGAAAAGAAACAACTTGGGAGTTACATTTCTAYGGCAACTTCATTAATTCAACATTTAAGTGTTCTCTCTAACCTAGGGGAAGCAGTTTAAGGAGGAAACGTTACTAGGCCAACGTCAACGCTGTTTGTCCTTCCTAGAAGAGCTGTCCACAACCATGGCTTATAATTAACATGCTGGTTTCAAGGTCCTCCAGCTCCGCTCACAGCTACAGGGAGGTGTAACTGAGATCAGCAAAAAGGAAGTCAAGGCATGACAGTGCCCRCAGGACAATACTTGCTCGGTATCATTGGTCATGGACCAGCAGACATTGGTGACTGCTATTTTAGACTAGACTATTCATAAAACGTAGACTATTAAGAATAATATGGCAGTAATTAATGAGTACTGCTCAAAAGATGATGATTGCCATGATTAAGACCATCCTCCCTTCACACACTGTCATTTCCATTTTTATAACGGGTGAGGAGAGCTGGCCACTCTGCAGTTCAGTTTCTACTGCTCCAGTCACACATATCCCTTTCACCCTTACCAGCATATGCCTTGTGGCGTACACACAACGCTCTACACACCAACCTATTTCTCCTCTCAATCYTCTCTGTGCTCAACAGCAGCTTAATAGTTTCTCACACCAGCAAAATGTCTCTTTAGTAAAAGAGATTGGTAGAAAGTAGCTGGGAATTTAGCATTCCTTATGGGGAAATTTAGTGTTATTCACTGTGTAGTCTACACTTTATAGCACCTGTGGTATAATTATACACATACTTGTGAACAGAAGAAAATATTATGCAGAACAATTAACTTATTTCATGCATTTGCATTCATGTCTGTACGAACACCATAATTGCTTGAGAACAGTAACTGCTTTACAGTAAATTAAAGATAATCATAAGCTAATTTGGTTACAGAAATACTGAAATACAGCTAAGACAAATTCCAGTCACTTAGAAAAGATTCAAAGCATCTGAAAAGTTAGTATTCTCCATCTTGTTGTGCTGTATTAGAGACTAATGTTATGAAAGTCTAGGGCCCTTAGGAATCATTATTTTCCATAGCATCAGAGTAGAATCAAAGAGCAATTTAGATCGGAAAATAAACCTGGAAGTCATCTAGTCTAAGCCTCCACTCAAAGCAGGACTGACTGACCCTCTCATTGGCAATCCTAGCCAAGAATGCCAGTAAATTAAGGCTTTCCTCACCCGAGATCTTGCAGGAGCACCTACAAAAGTGTACAAGGAGTAAAGCTATATGGGCACTGCTCTTTATCTTTGTCAGAGACACATTATACCCCAGTGGAATAATAAGTTTTAAATTTATGAAAAAAGCCATCCAACCTATTTGATTTATAAAAGCTGATGCAAAAGGAAAGTGCATTTATCCAGAGAAAACATACACATACGCAATGAGGACAATAATTACAACAGTTTTCCTTCCAGACAAAGGGCAGGAGGAAGGAAAACACTCAAGCCAAGTAAAAATCCTCACATTCTGCTTTTTTTCCAAAGTCTAGGGAAGTGAGCTTTGCAGTTTACACTGAAAGCCAAACAGATTCAAATCATTTCAAATCGGAACATGAGAGTTATTTCAAAAGTTCAGAAGCACCTTGAAAGGATTAACTCAAGTGTTTCCAGAGACCTTTGCAGTGGACTGAGAGGCTCTTAAAAGGGGAAACCCCAAAACGCATTTCAAGTTTTGAAGATGGAAAGCTTTGTTTAATTTTTTTCCAGGAAATCTAGTCACATAGAAGTAAATATCATTCTAGTCAAGAAATGAGTATTCATCCTATCTATTTTCTACCACAATGCTTCTCAGATATTGAAGTGAAACATTAAAAGGTCATGGCCTAGAAGAAAAGCATAAAACTTGTGTACACAGTGTTYGGAGATTTAAAGATCCATGTGCTTTAAATGATAATACCTTCCAGCAGGCATCAAGGTTTGAAACAGAAATGGTACCTGCGAGCACCTCTGATGGTACCCTGGCACAATCTCAGTTTAGAAACCAACACTCGCAAGGGCCAACTTGGGGGCTTACACCGCTATGGAACCCTGTTCCGTTAAAGAGCTGCTCTGCCTGGACAAAATGATGAAATTAAGCCCCTTCGTCTCTCAGCAAGCTCTTACTATAATCTTTGTGAAGTAGACAGAAGTCACAGCCCTCAAAAGACAAAGGTAACACCTCTTACTGGTATGGGGCTAACTCAAAAGCTCAAAAGCTTTTTTCCTCACCCTTATTTCTACAGAGAAAATACCATTCTGCTAAAGAAACAGCCCATTAATAGCTTCCAGAGAACCTCCCAAGTCATAAAACAGAAGGCTAAAATTACCTTGGCAGCACGAAGTCGCTTGTAAATATCTGTCTGCTGTCTTATTCGATATTCCAAATCAGTGATTTGAGCCTGCAACCATGTCCAACGGCAAATAATGGCTGCTCTCTCCATTGCCCACTGGCACTCTGCATGGCGACGCCTGAAAAGCAAAAGTTTGCTTGTGCTTATCATTTAACAGTTTCAACACTAAAAACAATCTGACAGAAATTCAAGAACAGTTTCACTATTAAAAAGTGAGTAAGAGTTTGTGGTGGATATAGGACAAATGAGTTCTCCCCCCACAAATTCTGCCAATATCTAGCCTTAATTTACAACTCCTATCCCCAAGATAGAGTGGTCAATACAATTCTTTAACTATGCAACAAAATATATTAAAAAGGAGCAGTATCATTATTTTGACTTCTCACAAACCAATGCAGGAGTCCAGTTCTTTCTAGATAAGCATAGAAACGACTTCTCTCCTCTGCAAATTCGGGGGGTGGAAATCACAAAAAGAACTGCCTGAAGGGACAAAGTCCTAGCTTGTGCTGCTGACCACAGAGCAGGACTAACCTGTATTTGTAACACTCCTCATAGCTGTTCAACTGCAAGATTTTTAGTCTATTGCTTGAATCTCTGTTGCTCTAACAGAAGACCATCACACCAGTGCCATGTAGAACACCAGATATTAAAACACCCACGCAGATAATACTCTTTGAGTATAAATAAAGTGAGTAAGTGTTGTCTTCACTGAAAGTTACTATCTGAATGAAGGTTTACCTTAAAGGACCACACCGTACACTGTAGTGGGTTCACCAGCCAATGCGTGGTGTTTAAGCATCAGGCACTGTGCAGTAATCTTACTGGCCTCCCAAAAAGCATCCCTGCTTGTCAGTCAGAACCTCTAGGCTACAGACAGACAAGCACTGACACCCCGCACTACGGCACTTTAAGAAGCTGTCATGCCCAGCACAAATGACAGCCTGTGGCACCCCCTATAACACTTGGCACATGCATTATAGCTAGGGGGGGGGGGGGAAGGCAGATAAAGTCCTGCGTCTAATAAGCAGTTTGAATTTCTTTTGCTGAAGCTGAAAAATCACCTTGCATAACAACAAGTTTTTTCATAATTTTAGTGTTACAATTTCAGTTATACTGCTTACTAAACAGACTCACAAACTCCTATATTACTACGAACTGAAGCACATGAGTGGCATTTATTGACAAGAGCTTTTCCACAGAGGAACGTATCTGATGCGAGTACATTCTCGATCCACAATGGGGAGTTTTAATAGGCAGCTCTGAATTCAATGACCTAAGGCTCTGGGCAACTCTCGGCGGCAGCACTGTGGAGGGGAGAGCTGGCATCTCAACCTCGGAACACAGGACAACGCACGCCTTTGTGGGCTGCAGGGGATCCTACAGCAAGGTTGTTCTTATGAAATGAAAGTGTTCTTCTCTTTCAATACCTGCACCCATAAATAAATTGACAATCCTAAGACGACCTTGTGGCTTAAAGACTTCCTCAGAGTTTTATTATTTCTAAGCAAGTAGTCTAAGAAAGATTTTGTAGCTCACAAATCCTAAATATATTTAGCATTTGATCTTCTATGGAGATTAAAAGAAGCACACATTCACATAATCCTCATAATATAAGCAAAATACAGCTACACAGTAGTACTTCAATCACTTTAGAGTTGGAAACAACGGCTAATGCAAACACCACTTCGTAAGTGGAAGTTTGTGGAAGCTCTGGTGTATGCTTTTTGCTTTTGCACCAATAGTTTGCAATAACTTCAAAAATCTTTTAGTGCAGGCAGGAACCTGCCTGCGAAAGAAAAGGGATAGAAAAATAATTTAAGTTCAATCTTCTGTTCTTAACTCAAGACCCCTCACTTCACAATCTGATGTAATTCAATCCAAACCTCTATTGCCAACCCCATGGTGGTTTTTTTTTTTTTTKCTCTCTTCAGAAAGTGCGTGACCTACTTTACATCAGCAGTATGATGGCTAAAGAACAAAGACCAGATAACAGTTAGGGCTAAAACCACTTTGGGGAAACGTTAAGAGGCTCCTTTTCATTGGTGTGGGGAGTCTGCTGTATCTGCACAGGATCAGATGTGGCTACAGTTTAAGAACTCTAGTTTTAATAAAGAAACATCAAAGAATTATTTAGAGCAATATATCAAATGTAAGAACAGAGCACTGACTAGATGAAAAAGTCAGATCTCTCAGAGAAAAACTTTGGATTTACTTTAAATTAAAGCTTCTAGAAACAATTCGGAATCAATATGTGAGCAGAGAGATAAAACTCCAAAGGGGCCCCAAGCTAATGATGCAGCTTCAAAGCAGCTTCAAAGAGTCCAGTTAGCACGTCAGTGAATGAGAGTCTTCTGACTCACAAGTTCATGCCAAAGGGAAACCAAGCCACAATGTGACTGACCAGACACTTTGTAACGAGGTTTTTCCACAGGAAGTTTAGCTGATACTAAACAGATCCTGAAAACAGACCAACTTTTACTGATGTAAAGACCTTATCAACCTAAATGCTGTACCTTCAAAGTACAGTTTACCTTCCAGCCTGAAATCTGTTTTATTGCAGACATTTCCTTTTATTTAATTCATTTTCTGAATACTATCATCTTCCTCTTCCAAAGATCAGGATCTTATTTTTTTCCCTCCTCCAAACATACCACAGTGAGAGCATGCTGTTTCAAATGCCTGAAAACACTGGAGCATCTAATCTGTTCTCTCTCGGTCTTCAAAGGTGGCAATGCAACATTCAGAAATTAAGGGGAACAGGCCTACTTTATTAGATAAAAACAAGCACTGTTCAAAAACGGCCAGTAAAAAAAGTTTAAAAGTACTTCTGAGCTAAAGATGTCTAAAAAGAAATTAAATAATAGGAAAGAGTTTTCAGGCTACAATTCCATTTGGTATTGGAGCACCACCAGAACTCCTTCCAACTCCAATCTGATTGAACAAAATTATAGATGATAGCAGGGAGGGACAATGGAAGATGTTAGTGTCCTGGAAGTTATTCAGCCTGAGAGAAAACCACTGCATCAGTTGGTAACACAGAGCCATAGAAAGATGAAAGGCAAACTGAAGGCTTCCTCAGAATTGCTACTTAGCCTAAGAATTCATAAGTGTACCAGTGCAATATAAAACCCTGTAATAATCAATTGCAATAGCCTATGTCCCTATAAGTCTTGATTATTTCATAGAATCGTAGAATGGTTTGGGTTGGAAGGGGCCTTAAAGATCATCTTGAAGTCCAACCCCCCTGCCACAGGCAAGGACACCTTCCACTAGACCAGGTTGCTCAAAGCCCYRTCCAACCTSGCCTTGAACACTTCCAGGGATGGGGCATCCACAGCTTCTCTGGGCAACCTGTGCCAGTGCCTCACCACCCTCACAGTAAAGAATTTCTTCCTTATATCTAATCTAAATCTACCCTCTTTCAGTTTAAAGCCATTACCCCTTGTCCTGTCGCAACAGGCCCTTGTAAGGAGTCCCTCTCCAGCTTTCCTGTAGGCCCCCTTCAGGTACTGGAAGGCTGCAATAAGGTGTCCCTGGAGCCTTCTCTTCTCCAGGCTGAACAACCCCAACTCTCTCAGCCTGTCTTCATAGGAGAGGTGCTGCAGCCCCCTGATCATCTTCATGGCCCTCCTCTGGACTCGCTCCAACAGGTCCGTGTCTTTCTTAYGTTGGGGGCCCCAGAGCTGGACGCAGTACTSCAGGTGGGGTCTCACGAGAGCAGAGTAGAGGGGGAGAATCACCTCCCTCAACCTGCTGGTCCTGCTTCTTTGGATGCAGCCCAGGATACAGTTGGCTTTCTGGGCTGCAAGTGCACATTGCTGGGTCATGTTGAGCTTCTCATCAACCAACGCTCCCAAGTCCTTCTCCTCAGGGCTGCTCTCAATGCATTCTCTGCCCAGCCTGTATTTGTGCTTGGGATTGCCCCRACCCATGTGCAGAACCTTGCACTTGGCCTTGTTGAACTTCATGAGGTTCGCACGGGCCCACCTCTCAAGCCTGTCAAGGTCCCTCTGGATAGCATCCCTTCCCTCCAGCGTGTTGACCACATCACACAGCTTGGTGTCATCAGCAAACTTGCTCAATCCCACTGTGCATGTTGCCAACAAAGATGTTAAACAGCACCAGTCCTGATATCGACCCCTGAGGAACGCCACTCTCRTCACTGATCTCCACTTGGACATCGAGCCGTTGACCGCAACTCTTTGAGTGCGACCATCCAGCCAATTCCTTATCCACCAAGTGGTCCATCCATCAAATCCATATCTCTCCAATTTAGAGTCAAGGATTTCGTGCAGGACAGCGTCAAATGCTTTGCACAAGTCCAGGCAGATGATGTCAGTTGCTCTTCCCTTATCCACCAACACTGTAATCCCGTCGTAGAAGGCCACCAAATTTGTCAGGCACGATTTGCCATCAGTGAAGCCATATTGGCTGTCACCAATCACCTCCTTATTTTCCATGTGCCTCAGCATAGTTTTGTCGTGGTTTTCCCAGCCAGAACCAGGACAAGTTTCCAGGAAGATCTGCTCCATGATCTTCCCAGGCACAGAGGTGAGACTAACTGGCCTGTAGTTCCCCAGGTCTTCCTTTTTTCCCCCTTTTTAAAAATGGGGGTTATGTTTCCCCTTTTCCAGTCAGTGGGAACTTCACCAGACTGCCATGACTTCTCAAATATGATGGATAGTGGCTTAGCAACTTCATCTGCCAGTTCCCTCAGGACCCACAGATGGATCTCATCAGGTCCCACAGACTTGTGCACCTTCAGGTTCCTTAGATGGTCTTGAACCTGATCTTCTCCTACAGTGGGTGGCTCTTCATTCTCCCAGTCCCTGCCTTTGCCTTCTGCAACTTGGGCGGTGAGGCTTGAGCACTTGCTGGTGAAGACTGTGGCAAAAAAGTCATTGAGAACCTCAGCCTTCTCCATATCCCAGGTAACCAGGTCTCCTGTTTCCTTCCAGGGAGGGCCCACATTTTCCCTTGTCTTCCTTTCATCCCTGACGTACCTATAGAAGCTTTTCTTGTTGCCCTTGATGTCCCTGGCCAGATTTAATTCTGTCAGGGCTTTAGCTTTCCTAACCAGATCCCTGGCTGCTCAGACAATTTATCTGTAATCCTCCCAGGCTACCTGTCCTTGCTTCCACCCTCTGCAGGCTTCCTTTTTGTGTTTGAGTTTGTCCAGGAGCTCCTTGTTCATCCATGCAGGCCTCCTGGCGTTTTTGCCTGACTTCCTCTTTGTTGGGATGCATCGCTCCTGAGCTTGGAGGAGGTGATCCTTGAATATTAACCAGCTTTGTTGGGCCCCTCTTCCCTCCAAGGCTTTATCCCATGGTACTCTACCAAGCAGATCTCTGAAGAGGCCAAAGTCTGCTCTCCTGAAGTCCAGAGTAGTGAGCTTGCTGCGCACCCTCCTCGGTGCCCTAAGGATCTTGAACTCCACCATTTCATGGTCACTGCAGCCAAGGCTGCCCTTGAGCTTCACATTCCCCAAAAGCCCCTCCTTGTTGGGGAGAACAAGGTCCAGCATAGCCCCTCTCCTCTTGGCTCCTCTATCACTTGGAGAAGGAAGTTATCATCAATGCATTCCAGGAACCTCCCAGATTGCTTATGCCCTGCCATGTTGTCCCTCCAACAGATATCGGGTGGTTGAAGTCCGCCATAATGACCGGGGCTTGTGAACGTGAGGCTGCTCCTATCTCTCTGTAGAGGGCCTCATCCATGCGGTCCTCCTGGTCGGGTGGCCTGTAGCAGACCCCCACTGTAATGTCACCTCTCCCTGCCCTCCTTTTAATCCTGACCCAGAAGCTCTTGGTGGGCTCCTCATCCATCCCCAGGTGGAGCTCCATGCACTCCAGCTGGTCATTGACAGAGGGCAACACCCCCTCCTCATCTCCTCTGCCTGTCCTTCCTAAAAAGCCTGTATCCTTCCATTCCAACACTCCAGTCATAGGAACCATCACACCACATCTCCTTCATGCCAATAAGATCATAGCCCTGCAGGAGTGTGCACATCTCTAACTCCTCTTGTTTATTCCCCATGCTACGTGCGTTTGCATAGAGGCATTTAAGTTGGGCCCCAGATGAAGCTGTCTTACTGCCTGGGGTTCCTTTGTGCCACTCTTCAGGCGTTCTCCTGCTGACCTGTGATCCTTCTCCAGGCTCTGGGCATCTATTGCTGGCACTGGCATCAAACTGGTAGGAGTGGGATAGATTGAGGTTCCCTTCCCCCAGCAACTTTAGTTTAAAGCCCTCTTCACCAGCTTGGCAAGCCTATGACCAAAGATGCTCTTCCCCTTCTCTGACAGATGGACCCCATCAGCCCCCAGTAGACCAGGATTCTCAAAGCAAGTCCCATGGTCTAAGTAGCCGAACCCCTGGCTGTGGCACCAGTCCCGTAACCATTTGTTGATTTGCCAGATTCGCCTGGCCCTTTCAAACCCCTTCCCTTTGACCAGGAGGATTGATGAGAAAACTACCTGTGCTCCGGAGTCCCTTACCGCCGCTCCCAGGGCTCTGTAATCCTTCTTGATAGTCCTCAGACTGCTCCTGGCTGTATCACTGGTGCCCACATGAAACAACAGCAGCGGATAATAGTCAGTGGACTGTATGAGGCTTGGTAGTCTCTCGGTGACATCCCTGATGCGAGCCCCCGGTAAGCAGCACACCTCTCTAGAGAGCGCATCAGGGCAGCAAATGGGTGCCTCCGTACCTCTCAGAAGAGAGTCGCCTACTACCACCACCCATCGCCTTTCCTTAGTTGCGCCGATTGTTATACGGGGGGCAGATCGGGCTGCCTCACTCAGCTCCAGCACCTCTCCTGGTATGACAGGTCTTTCCTCTTCAGTCTGCGGAGCGGTGAAGCGGTTCTGCAAGGGCACCTCAGGCTTCGGGGGAAGTCTCTTCCTCCTGCTCGTCCTTGCTGTTGCAACCGTCCATTCTTCTGCATTACTGGCCCCCCTCCCTTCCGTGTGTGCCGATGGGGGAGTTCTTGGCTGGTTGGCCATGGGTCCACTGCAGGCTGTGCTTGGAACCAGCTCTCTAACTCTTTCTCAGCCTCCCTGATGTTACACAGCCTTCTCGCCTCCTCCTGCAGCTCAGCCACCTGCTGCAGGAGGTCCTCCACCTGGGCACACCTTTTGCAGGCAGGTCTGCCGCCTGTCCCTGCCCCAGGAGAAAGGTCTAGGCAGTCTGAGGTCTGCACTGCAGCCTCTCCCTTCAGCAGGCCTGGGTAAAGGGTCTCACCTTTTACATGTCAGCTGACTACACTTAACATAGAGGAAGAACAAGGGAGGCAAATGTGCGACTCATACCAGGTTGCCTGCTTGGCTTGCAGTCTTAATTTTTCTTCCTAAAGAGCATGGTATACTAGCTTTACTTGCATTTTCTATTCATATCTTTAAGATATGGGTTAATCTTTCCCAATTGCTCTAGAAGAGTTAACTACAACAAATTCAGTACACAAATGAATTCTTTAGATGCACCTTACTGAAGCTCTCAAATCCAGGCAAGTCCCCAGAACACCCAAACAAAAATCGTATGCTGCAATTAGAGTTTTAAAACCCAAGTTTCTGCGCTATCAGTGCTTTTCAGATTCTAGTTGTACAGAAAACTAAGAAAAGACGACACCTATAATATGAAAAGGAGTATGTCTGTAACAGGAGCAAATTATTAGTACTAAATTGCTCTTGGGGAAAGCAATAAAACAAATTAGATGAGATACCAAGCATTCTGAAAAAAAAATCAAGACAACCTGTGGGAGCATTCATGTGGATAATTGGCTTAATTTATATTACATTTACTACTACCATTATGTAATTGTCACAAACAAGCGCATTAGTATCTTTGACATATCACAGCTTCCCACAGCCTTGATAATAATTGCTCTACTTTAGTATCAAATCAACTAAAGCTTGGATAACTGTCAAACATTTTTTTCTTTCTTTCCCTAGAGAAAGAGTAGCAAACAYACAGGTATCGAAATAAGTCACACAGAAATTGAGTTTGATTAAACTGACATATAAGGTAAACGACATGGTACAGAACTGCTATTTAACAGAATGCAGGAGAATCCATTTTTCAGTGGACTAACAGGCTGTACATTTTGAGGGTATTATATGAGAAGAAAACAGAAACCCCAAACAAATGCATAAATAAAGTGGCTCAGTTCTCTTATACTTTTAAATCAAGGTAGCAAGTTTCCCCACTTTATGCGTATATAGTTCAACGGAGTTTATGACTTAAAGAACATCGGACACTGCAGCTGCTAACAGTATAATGTTTGTCAGAGACACCGTTGGTGGATCTAACCAGCAACACCTTACACACACCTACCTCACCTAGACCAAAGCACTGACAGAAAGTCAGCACCGTTTCTGGCCACGGACAGTGCTCCCTGAAGGTATCCACTCAGGGTTACAGCAGAAGAACCAAGATCACCAACACATATGCACAGAAAACGCATAAAATCGACTTCAATTTTAAGCAAACTTACAAAAATCTTGTTTATAGACAAATACCTCTAAAGCCTTTCACAGGACAGACCACACAGTACAGACATTTACCTGACCAGGCAGAGCCAGTCACCACGCTCTGAATTGGCTCCAACGGTTTCTCTGGCAATGCACAAAGCAAGAACAGTCCTTCCCTTCTCCCTTCTGAAAYCTCCTACCTGCAGGGACTCTTACTTTCAGTTCTCCCCCAGCTATTTCTTACTAACACTGAAGAGAGAAAGACTATGTGCTTACTGAGTTTCTTTCTCAAATGACCTATCTGCTGCCACTATCAAGGTATGAAGACATCTGCAGAAAGTAACCTTTTGAATAAAGAAAAGACAACAAGCTAAAACAATGTCTGAAAGAAATTACTACCTCATCTACAGATACGTTGATGAACAAGACTGTTCACAATGATGCAGTAATCACAATTGACTTCTTGAGCCTGGATATCAGACTTTTGTTTTCAGGAGACGTTTATCTTGCTTGTAGTTTTCCAGGAAGCTTTCTCTCTTCCTCCTGACAATGGCTCAAGCTCATCACATCTAATGAATTAAAAATACTGGTTTCAAGATAGAATCATTAAGGTTGGAAAATACCTCTAAGATCATCGAGTCCAACCGTCAACCCAACACCTCCATGCCCACTAAACCACGTCCCTGAGCACCACATCTACACATCTTTTAAATACCCCCAGGGATGGGGACTCCACCACTTCCCTGGGCAGCCTGTTCCAACGCTTGACAACCCTTTCCGGGAAGACATTTTTCCTAATATCCAATCTAAACCTCCCCTGGCRCAACTTGAGGCCATTTCCTCTCGTCCTATCGCTTGTTACTTGGGAGAAGAGACCGACCCCCACCTCGCTACAACCTCCTTTCAGGTAGCTGTGGAGAGCGATAAGGTCTCCCCTCAGCCTCCTCTTCTCCAGRCTRAACAACCCCAGTTCCCTCATCAGACTTGTGCTCCAGACCCTTCACCAGCTTTGTTGCCCTTCTCTGGACACGCTCCAGCACCTCAATGTCCTTCTTGTAGTGAGGGGCCCAAAACCGAACACAGTATTCGAGGTGGGGCCTCACCAATGCCGAGTACAGGGGCACGATCAAGATGAAATGGAAGGAACTGCATAAGCCTCAGGTTACGTAAAAACTAGTTGTTCACCTCCATCTGCAACTGCACATGTGAGGTTGCTGGGGGTTTTTTTAAGGTAGATTTTGTGTATCTATATAAAAACCTGAACAGGCCATATTCAGATTACTAAACCAGTATTAAAAGAAGTGAGGTGAGACTATGGGTCAAACGTCTTGTGATTACAGGCTGTGGGATACAGAGCTTTCTACACCCTTGCTTAAGAGTGATCAACCTGGTAGACCACCATTCAAAGAGGAAACAAATACTTTTTTTCTTCTTTGGTGACATTTTTCACTAGAAGGTTTCTAAATGTCCTTATGACTGAGGGTAGCACAATCCTCACAACCTGATGACACCAAATGGGATCACTTGCCTCAGGGAACATACGCAGAAGACACCTCTTCTGAGCATGCCAGATGAATCTCATCTATACAAACTTCATGACACGATGGGAACGCAGAAGCAGAAAGATATTGCCCCAGGAACTTCACAGAAAAAAATAAAATAAAATCAGGCATGACCAGATTTTAAAGCATTATTAAGCCTGTGACCACAGTTATATTAGGCATAACCATATGTGCTCTTCTTTCAAGGAAAAAGATTTTCTAAGGCTAATTCTGATAAATTCTTTCAATTCTGATAAATGCTTTCACCTCAGAAACACCTGAATTTCCCCACCGTCACTTTAAATCACTGTCTACAACAAGTTCTTGACAGCTTTGAATCTGCTCCTTACTGATTCATGGACTGAAGATCTATTTGAATATTGCCTTGTGGTAGGGAGGTCAAGATCAGAAGATTACAATGGTTCTTTCCAGCCAGAAGAGAAACTTCATACGCTTTTGCCATTAGTTTAGGTACATTACCACAAGGTAAGAAATTTCCAGGTGTAGTAATCCACATCTAGCTTTCCACAACATTGGGAGAGTTACTACAGTATTTACAGTAGTCATCAAGACGAGAAAATAAGCATTTAACCCAGATTAGTTGAAAAAAAATGTGCAATTTCAAAACATAGTGATTTTGCCAGATAATCTGACATGAGAAAGAGAGATCAATGTACAGGAGCATATTCAGCACTTCAGCAAGAATGATCAATCACCTTTTTTCTGCTTCAAATCCGAGTTGTTTTTTAGAATTTAGCTAAAAATGCAGCAAGCAAAGAAAACCAACATTTATGTTATTAAAGGAAATATACTTACACAAAGTATCTAGAAGTAGAGAGAGACTAAAACATAAAGCAAGAATCTGCAATTGATTTTCAAGCTTCTGTCAGGGCTGTCCCATTCTACAGGCTCCACTCCCCGTTCCACAACCCCAGCTTCCCTCTGATGCCCCTTCCCCCAGCACAACAAGCACCAACTAGTCCAAAACCAAAACACCACCAACAGCTTATCAAATTGCGTTCTTTGATGGACCACACAAGTGCTACTTTTGGATATAAAGTTGAAAAAAAAGCAGTAAAGACCTCCATTCTCATTATAGCTAGTTTTTCAGACTACTGACCGCTTCACACAAAGAAAACAAAACTGATCATTTTGAAGGTCCTGCGTGTTTATTGTGAAACGCCGACACATAGCTCCCCACTGAGGTCAGCAACCCTGCCACATCAGAGCTGACGTGTACTGCTTCCCAGTGCACTTCAAAAACATTCCTGTTGCAAAAGCACTTTAAGTTGGTTTGGAATAATACAGAAGACCACTGTCAGTGTGGACACTGGGCTTTTGAAAAGCCTTTACCTTCACAAAGGTAAAAGCTTTCTCTTTGTATTGTTTGTCCCGCCATCAACACCAATTTGGTTAGCTCCTTTCTATTAACATTACCGCAAATCAGCCCTATTCTGCCTTTATTTATCAAACTGGGGCCAAACTTTATCCTTTCCCCACCCCCAGTTACACCAGGCGGTCTAAGAAAAGGTCACTTCTTCCTACAAATCTGACCTTGCTCATATCCTTAAACCAAGGCGGATACAACAGCGTTAGACTATAAAGCCGCATGTCCTGCAAAGGTTGTTCAAGCAACTCGCTTCACGGATAAACTGTGAACACCTCATAAATATTTCTGACCTAATATACGCAAAACCAACACAGAAGAGAAAGCACCATAAAAGCACATACGGTAAAGAATACTTGGTGTACAAGTTTTCAAGAAAAAAAAACCAAAACATAAAAGCTCACAAGGAAGATGAAGAAGTGAATACGAGATGAAATCGCCCATCCTCGCTGCCCTCAGACCAACACTACCGCTCTCCCCGCCGCTCCAGCCGTGCCACCCCCGCCCCCGCGCTCCCCCCACGGGGCTCCGAGCGCCTCCCCACGGGAGGAAACCGGAGATACGAGACCACGGCCCCGTTTGTCCCCACGCACTGAAATTCACACCTGACGTTACACCCCGCTCCTTCCCCCGCCAAAGCCCGGGACGGGGTGGGGCGGCTCCGGAGCCGTCCCTTCCCGGCGACACGGGGGTCGTTTTCGGGTTTAAGAAACAAAGCTCGGGGGAAGCTGCCAGATGATAAACAGAAAAAGGTTTTTACCACCAAAAAAAAAAAAAAGCCGATATTCAGAAGAAGCACTATTAAAACGATGCTTTAGACTTAAATAAAGCGAAAACGCGCGTTTGAGCGGCCAGACTCCTCCGGCAACTCTACAAACACGGAAATATCCAAGAGGCGCCTCCCCGGGCAAGGGCCGCGGCACCCCCGTACTCACTCTGGGGAGGCCGCGGCGGGGCGCCGCTGCCCCGCGCCGCCGCCGTCCGCCTCGCTCTCCTCGCCGGAGCCGCCGCTGCTGCTGCCGGTGGCGTCGGAGTCGCAGGCGCCCTGCGTGGCGCGGAGGCGGGCGGTAGCGCTGGCCGCCAGCAGCCGCAGGTCGGGCCCCAGGGCGGGCGGCAAGCCGCCGGGGCCCGCCCGCCCCAGGTGCCGCGCCAACCCGGCCAGCTGGTGCCGGACGTGCCGCTCCACCTGCCGGGCCTGAAGAGCCCGTAGCCGGCGGCGGAGGCGCCGCGCCCGGCTCCACAGCGCGGCCTGGCGGCCCCGCGCGGCGGCCGCCCGCCCGGTGGGCAGCGCGCACAGCCCAGGGGCCATGGCCGCCGCCGCCATGCGGGCCCGAGGGCGGGGAGGCGGCGCCGCGCCTCAGGGGGGGGGGGCGCGGGCGTCTCCCGGGGCCGGYCGGACAGTGCCCTCGCCTCAGCGCCACCGCAATGCGCAGGCGCACACCGGACCCGGCGTCCCCTCCTCCCCCTCCCGCCGGTCGCCTATTGGCTGCTGGAGCACGCGCTCGCTTCAGAACCAACCAGAACGGGTAAATAGTGCCAGCACGTGCTAGGGGGGCCAATCATAACTGTCAGCCCGCCCCCCCCCCCGAGTCTATATAAGGCCGCGGAGGGGGCGGTGCCCATCCTGGCGAGCCGGCCGCTGGCGGAGCTGGCGGCCATCTTGTCCCGTCGCGGCGCGGGAGCCGCCCCACCGGTCGCGTCCCTCGAACGCTGAAGGGGTCGGGCCTGGCCCGGCGCTCTGCCGCCAGCAGCGATCCCCGCGGGCCGGCCCGGCTGCACGCCGGGAGGGCGCGGCCCCGCGCAGAGCGAAACAAAGAACACGTCCAGTACAAGGCCCGTTTCCACCACCGAGCCCATCCTCCACCTTCGATCCATTTTATACGCTAATCCAATTATAAAAGCATCTCAGCCAGTGATTAATCCAGCCCAAGTAATGAAAAGTCAATGTTCAGCCAACTCCCTGAGGGCTCTCCGTCTTGTCTGGGCATGAGGGAAGGAGGCGCTCCACGCTCGCAGCGCACCCACGGCTCCGAGGGCCGCGGTAGGGAGGAACCAGGTCTCCACAGCAGGTAGCTGGCAAACCACCACCTYTCCGGAGGGGAATTCTCAGTATCGGTAATTCAGAATAGTGGGCAAAACTGGAAAAACTCGACTCACACACTTAARCAAAAAAAGCTAAGACGATAATCCTTTACTTCGGTGGATCTCAGAAATACTCCATCGAGTCGGGGAAAGCCTCCGCTGGCAAGAGGCTACGTGGGAAATTAAGACAGCAGCCACGACCAAAGTCAACGCCTCAGGAATACATTGTGGTCTGCAGCCTCTAGTCTCTTCTAGCCAACACCTTCCTGAATTATCCTTTCATAGTTTGTAGAGTAACACTGCGAGGCAGAGTACCGATTACACAGGGTTAGCATGACGGTACTGGGAGAGGAATCTGTTCTATAGAGAGCAACACCTGAAAGCCACACAAAGAAGTTGCAGAGAGCTCGCAAAGCACACARACCACCCAAAGAAACGTTAAGGCTAAGAAGCAATGCTTCCACACATGCTCATCAGAAGGTGGGATGGTTTATGTTGTTTAAAGAAGGGACAGTAATACTTTTATTTGAAGTTTTACTGAAAAAGGTCACAGAATTAGCTGTTGTACCCTACAGTGTTTTACTAGGGGTTTGTGGCAGCTTGATTTATTGATGTAGCAGACTGAGAACATGGTTTCTAAAAATGTTATTTAATATCTGATAAAATATTTTTGCTAAAGCAAAAAGCCAAAAGCAACATTTAAGAATTTAATGTTCACAATTGTATCATTTGCCTATGCAAAACCTTTTCCCAAAGGTTTACTTCACCGTACAGCTGCAGCTGAAGAGATTGTGTCATTGCTGGTCATATTTTCAGGCCAATGTAATTCACAAGAAAATTGTATCCTTTATAACAAATATTAGACCACAAAAAGGTGCCTGAGACAAGGCAAAAAATGGAAAAAGACGACAAAAAAGAGCATTTAAGAAGGTAAAGTTTTTTTTTCCAAGATCCTTAATGAGCCAGTCCACTTCCAAAGAATTAAGATTTTCCTATTTCTAATACTAATGTTTAATTGGGAACAGATTATAAAGTTACTTCATACAGTGAGATATCACTGGGTGTTTTATAACTATTTCATATTGGGGGCTGGGGGGAAATCCATAAATTTTTCTTCTTGACCAGCGCAGAACTTAGCCCATGTAACTTTTTTACTATCCCAGAATTACCCACATCCTGTCATGTCTCATCATGAGAGCCGTAAAGAGATATTAGAAATGAAAGCATGGAGTTTCATATAAAAAAATTAAGACGTGATGTATTATCTGCTGACAATCCAGTCTAACAACTTCCTTTAGAGGYGCTTTTTATATTTTTTTAGCAGCTTGACTGCATAATTTTCTTTCACAATTCTTGGACTTAATTTAAAAAGCAGTATTTCAGTTTGCTCCAGTATCTACTTTTCTGATACTTAATACGTTATCCAGATCAGCAGCAGCTTTAAAAGGTACAGCAGGGAATTTTAACACCCTCCTTCACAACAGAGGGGATCAGGATATGATCTTTCTTAGTTGTTCTGTTGATTACAACTAGTGTACGAGGCCAGATGGATTTTCCTTTTTTGGGTTTGTGATTTTTTTTTTTTTTTTTTAAACTGGCTTCCTGCTTCTAGTGTCCTTAAAAGACTTTTTTGTTGTTTTTAACAACTTTAGTGATTTGTTCATCAAATTCCATCTCAGAAGTTGAATTTTTCTTATACATTGCTTGTTAGCCTATGTTCATTGGCTTCAGTAGAATTTAGCCTTTGCAATTATGAAATAATTCAGTCTGAGTCAAAAGAGCTCTTGAGGCATGCTATTTAGCTAGATTGGTTTACTTGCTTCTCTGCCTCTTCTTTGGGTAGTTATGCTCACTTTCTCACAATTCTGTTTCTGTAAGTCATCCCTAAGCTAAACTCAATGATTTTGTATTTAACTTTTACTAAGCTACAGCAGTTTGCCTTTAAGATTCCACATCACTGCAGCAGCTGTTGGTAGCATCCCATGGAGAAAAAAAAGAAAGATTCCGGACTTTCTAGTAACAGTGATGTGCTCAAGAATTGCATTAACGACAACTGAGCATTAATGACAACTGACCTTCTAAGCAAATACTCACAGTAACTTTTCAAGTTAATCCTCACAGCTTTTCCAAAAACGGTATTAACCTTTTAATATAGAAAAAGCCTAAGAAAGCTTGAACTAAAATGGAAACACTTTCCTCTATGCTACCATATTTTTCAATATCCTCCAGGCATTGTGACAGAAAGAGCAGCAATCAGTCTGAGTTCTTCTGACAATAAGCTTCTGTAAAATTACATTAACATAGTATTAGGCCCTTTGTCTTTAGACTGYGGCAAGAAAAAAAGATAGCCAAGTATGACCACATGCAGAACGGTATGAGCAAGCCTGCAAGATAGTCTAATATAACTAACTGGATTGTAAAGGTGTTAGATCTTAAAAGGTCTAAAATGAGTATCAGCTACTCATTTAATTCCTTGAATGAGAGCTACAATGTCTGGGTTGTAATAAAAGACAGTAAATGAAAGTCAAATTTAAAAGGACATTCTACCAGAATTACAACCAGACTTCATTGCTTGCACTCACTGAAAACTCAACAGTCTCAAAAAACAGAATCTTTTTGTGTGTGGGGGGGTTTTTTTTAATACAATAATTTTCATGGTTTGTTAGGAACTTCATTTGGGAAAGAGACATATTAACCTGATACGTCTCTATTCTCATTTAAGGATGGGCAATGGGGATGTCTTTTTTTGACTAAAGCAACACTGTCCCTCAGATGGTGCTGACCACCTGGCCCCTTCTCTGGTAACTTTTAAACCTGCTAACTAGTTTCAAATAAACTCAACAGAGGCATTTAAAAAATGCAGAGGTATTGAGTTCTCCTGTGGAAATGAGGAGTAAAATCAGCCCCCTTCCCACAGGCGGTGGTGTAGGCTCAAGCAGTCTGCACACAACAGTCACAGAGTGATTTTCGTGGCTTTTGTGCTGCTTGCTGTCTGTTGTACAGCCAACGGTGAAGGGACATGGACAGAAGAGAGGTTAATGGAGGAGGGGCAGTTTAGGGGATGTGGCTGGGGAAAACACATGGATTTTTAGGTGTCTAGATGAAGATTTAAGGTATGCCGGGTGGTGGATGGGGCAGGAATACAGAGCGGAGCTGCAATGGTTGTACAGCAATTTGGTTAACTAGAGGGCAATAGACGGGAGACTGTTTTCTGTTAGTTCTGCTGGACATGGTATTTTTAAGGGTTTTTTTTTCCAGAACAGAAATAGATTATTAGATAAACAAAGCTTGGGAACAAAAGAAGAAAAATCAAAATACTGTGGTTTTTATCTTCATTTTACAGTTACAGGGAGTGATAAACTGTATTAAGACCTTGTCTAAAAACAGCCTTTGCAGCATCTCTTCGGTTACTTGGAAAAGAGACTACAAAGTAATACTAGTAAAAATATTGTAGGAAGCAAGTAGAGAACTATAATTAAATGATCATGCTTTAGATGGCTTGACATATTCTCTACAAAGTCATTGTATTACAGCAATTTTCCATTCTAAGCCCCCAGAAACGAATTGCTCTAGTTGTTACTTAACAGATGACTTYTGAATGATTATGCAAGCTTTTTAAGCTAAGCTGGTCATAATGGCATAAGTTACTCCCCTTATCTTAACACCTTCTTTCATTGTCCTTGTTCTTATCTGTAAACACTTCAGGGGGATGAAGACTACCCATTAACCTTTTGGCCTTCAGAGTCCACAGAAATAACTGGACTTCACGCTCCATCTTCTGAATAAAGGTGCAGTAGCTGGAGACCCCTGAGCATCTGCTTCGGATGCAAATTTTCTATATTCTTTGCCACTTCCTCCCATCCCACATGCATTCTTCAGTCTGTCTTACCTAGACTTTTGGTTCTGCGAGCAGGCAGATAAATCTTAGGGAAATTCCAGTTTGACACACTCTTACCCTGAGATGACTTCCTTTCTATCGTGTTTTGGCTTGTGTCCTTTGTACAACTGACATGAAGATAGCTGTGGCCTGCAGATCACAGTAAGAAACGGAGAAATTCAGTAAGCTTAAATCATCCTGGGCATCTCAACACTTCTTGGTGAGGAAAGCTTTTAAGTAGTAAGAATGTTTTCAAATGTCATTTCAATCTCACCAAAACAAAGCTTTTCTTGGGATTGGTACTCTGAAAGGTTTATTTTATAAATATGTGGATGGTACAAAAAAATCACAGTGAATAGAAAAGGCCAGAAAAACAAGCGAAGAACTCTGCATGCAAATAAGCTGTTAGGTAGTAATTGCTAAAACCTATATCAAAACCATGTTGAGTTCAGTGATAAATTACCACACAGAACTTAGGACTTTCAAATTTTCCATAATTTCAAGTCTACCTTTTCCCACGTTTGCCTTGCTGTACAAGTTCACGTTGCCAGAGAATCACCAATACAGCACACCCAGACTACAACTATTTTTCCCTCATAAATTAAGCTACCCTCATCGCACGTTTTCTGCTAACCATTAGTGAAGCTCACCATTGCTCCCACGCAACTTCAGCGTTTTGTAGAAAGCAAAGACGCGTTTTGGCTTGTGGCTGTTGAGAACCCGAGCGTAACAAGTCCTTGGTCCGTACTGGCTTCCAACRGCAGTGAAAAGCGAGGAAACGTTGTAAGACCTCCACGCTATTTTACAGGTGGCCACTCAGCATCTTTGGGCAGTGCCKGGAACGGCACACCAGCATTTAATTAGGTGATTACTACAAACCAGGGCCTTAGTAACGCAGGGGACAAACGCTGCTTCTCTTTGCTGACATTAGGATTACTCCAGCGAGAAGCGGCGGTGAGCCTTGTGCTGCAGCGGAGGACGAACTAGCCCAGTCCAGTTTCAGTCCGTAGTACGCCTGCTCCAGGACAGCGGGCACCTGCACTGTGTATATCCAGCGGATCCAACTCCAACCAGTAAGTGAATATTTAAGATCAGGAGTTAAGTTTCTACCTATAGATACATACAGCAAGTAGGTTAAATATTAACACGGTTGTTAAGGCTGGTGGCTGCTTAATATGTTAATTTATTAATGATGYGCATGGCTTCCCCTGAACCGGGCAACATTACACAGGGCGCAGYGTTTCTGAGGCTGGCCACGGGACTGCCCGTGGGAGAGCTCCACGTTCTGCTACCAGCACCAGCACCGGCCTCACCCGAAGACCGAGACTGAGCTTCAGTCCAGAGGAGGTTCATCAGTGCCGGCAGCCCCGGCTCGGGCAGCTCTCCTCCCTGCTCCACAACCCCGCAGGAACGGCACCCCACCCCCAGGCCCTGCAGCCAGCCGGGGAACCCAGCCCCGGCCCGGGGCAGCCCGCCCTGCCCTTCGGACCTGGCAGGGCCAAGCGTTGGGCCCCGGGGCCTCAAGCGGCAGCACCCGCCCGGGCACCGCAGCCGCTCTCTCGCTAGGGAGGGCGAAACTCACACGACGCGGCCCCACGGACACCCGTGTCTCCCCGCAAGCCTCCAGCTCCGGGGAGCCGGGCCCGGCCTGCGGCCTCTCCCCGCCCCGGCCCAGCGGCGGGGAGCCAGGCCCCAGCCGCTCCCCTCAGGGCCGCGCACCGCTGGCACCGCGCTGAGGCGGAGGCACAAACGGCCGCGGCCCTGAGGTCGGCGGGGGGCGCAGAGGCGGCGGCGGCAGCGGCCGGGACCCACCGAGGGGCCGGGGCCGCGGCCGCACCGCGGGCCCCCGCAGGCCGCGCCGGCCATTGGCGCCAGCCGTTGCCATGGGGACAGGCCCCGCCCCGCGCCAACACGCGGCCTCGCTCTCTCGAGCCTCTCGCCGGTGGCGGAGGGGGGCGAAGCGAGCGGGAGATTTCACATCCGGGGGAGGGGGCGGAAGAGACGGCGCCGGGAGCGGGCGGCGCCCCGGAAGCGGATCGCGGGGGCTCTTGGGAGTTGTAGTCCGAGCGGCGGCGGACCGGCGCCAGAGAGTTGGTTGTGAGGAGGTGGGTGTCGGGGAGCGGGACCGGCGCCGCTCCGCCCGGGGGGGCTCGGGCCGCGCGGTGCGTGGCGGGACCGCGGCCCGGAACCCGCGGTCGAGGCCCGGGGGGGGCCGCGGCC
>JAYKAV010002684.1:548581-568157 GCA_035582835.1 Phoebastria nigripes
CGGGCGGGGCGGGCGGGGATGCCCCGCGGATGGGGCACCGGGCGTGTGCGGGGCGGGGGCGTGGGCTGCTGCCCCGGTGCCGCCGCGGGGAGCCGGGGAGCGCAGGCGGCGGGGGCGCGGAGCCAGCCGGCCGAGCTCCCGGGCGCCTCTCCYCTCGGGTCTTGGGCGAGCGGCCGGCGGGGAGAGCCCCGGCTGGAGGGGGAGCTGAGCCCCGCTTCGGGAAACGGCACAGGGCGACCCGGAGACGGCCTGGGGAGCTGGGCTCTCCCCTGTTTTTCTGATCTGAACCGTCGCTCCTGTTAGAGAGCTGTTCTCCGGCATGGCTCGCAGCCCTTTTCTTAGTTTTGTCGCTCCCTTGCCTTCCTGTAACTCACTCTGTTGTCACTAGTGGCACCATTTTTTCCCCCGCGGTCACTGGAACCATGATGCTGGGTTGCCCGTTCAGTCCGCAACGCTTGGTCCCGTGAGCGGTGGGTGCCCAAGAGCATCCAACGGCCAGTCCTACCTCTAGCGCTTTGTTGTCCCCCCTTCCAGCCTGTCGGAGTTCAGCAACAGGAATCCTGCAGAATTAGGATTGGTAAAGAAAGATTTCTTGCACAGATTCATCCCTTCTTTGGCCCAAATAGCTGAAAGTCAAACTGTTTCGCTTTGCATGGACCCCCGTGTAGGTGATCCTTGAGAGTGAATGATATGTAAGACAACACAATTTCTCCTTTGTTCTCACGACAAAGCACTTGGGGCTATGCCTCTGCATACACTGCTGGAATATCRCAGTAGACAATAATCAGAAATTCTGTGATATTCACTGCATCTTGATGTACTTTCTTCTTGGGGATGTGGTTTCTCCTCATATGTGTGTGCAACTATTTTCAAGTGGATCAAGGAAACCCAACAAAGACCCAATTCCCAGACCTTTGGGATTTTATCTAACAGTTTCCAGTGGCACATTCACTGGTTTCACTCTTTGCCTTTGCAGTAGGGGCATTATTGCTAACAAACTTTTAGTGTCTCTTTTGCCATCTGGGATTCTAGTACTTTGCCAAGTGTGAGACATCAGGCGCTCTGCAGTCTGATGGCATCATCGTGCACGGTTGATTCTCATTCCAAATGTACCATTGCCTTGTCCGTAAGAGTCCTGTGTCATCGTATTCCACTTCTTCGTAAATCCAGTGTCTATGAGGCCCCACATCTCTCTCCTGTCATCAGAGCCTGACAAAGTCTATTTTGAATCTTCCAGTGTGTCCCCCTTTCAATGATGTTCATTTCCATGAACAGTGAAGCAGCTGCCATAGTTGGACACCTTTTTTTTTTTTTTTTTGATATCAGGATCTTCAGCTACAACAACCTGGGCTTTCCACCAGGCTGCTGGCTGTGCTAAAACTGATGATTCCCAGTTCAGGATCCTCTGTGTTCAGATCCACCAGATCTGCTCCTGAGTAATCCAGTGACGATGCTGCAGGGGCTGATCTTTTAATGACCTGTACCTTAAACCTAAGCATATCTATCCAAGCTCTCCTCTCTCTGCTTTGACCATGTTCCTACTGGATGCTCAAGCTTTAAGTACTCGAATTCCTCCATGTCATCTAAAAGGGATCCCTCCTCAGGGGTTCAGCGAGAGCTGGATTCTGTTCATGGGCCTCACCTGGATTGTTTCATCTCTCAACGCCTTTATTCTCTTCCCTGTCCTGTCCCCACTCCCACCCACTCTGACTTCAGCTCTTTTAGGCTCTGGGGTGCTGTTGGTCACACAGTAAGAGTCCCCATCTCAACTGGGGATCTACAGGCACGATTATAAATAACAACTTCGTTAGAGTCTTGCTTGTCAGTGGGGCCCTCGGTTGTTAATCTTGTAAGCTCGTCCATGTAGGGTTTTCAATTTTTTTTTTCTTGGTCTTGAGCAGAAAAGACCATTTTCTTCAACTTTATCTTGCATTTATTTTTGGAAGTGCCCTTCTGCCCATCCCAGTGTAGGTGAGATGTTCTTTGTTCTCTTTTCCCCTAATTTGTGCTCTGTAGGTAAGCCTTGCAGTTTATCTGCCTGAATGGCACATTGCCCCAGAAAGCTGTTGTGGACTAACTTCCCTCTGTTCCCTGGAATACACTGAGTCTGTCTGCAAGCAAACAGCTTCCCCATTTTTGTCATGCTTAAATTTGGGAGAAGGATGCGGCCGATACCTTTGTGACTTAGGTTTAAGAATATATTGCAACATTCCCTGTCATACTCCTGGTTGTCTCTCTCCAATGACTTCAGAGTGTTCAAGGACTTACTCTTTTGTGTCAGAGTAATATTGGACTCATATAAGAAATACTGTCGGCTTTAAGATGGTTTGTACCTCGACTGAGATGATCCTGACGTGAAGGGGGCACAAGACGGCTATGTGGTCCACTCTTTGCACTTTCAATTTGCATTCCTCCCGTGACTTAGCTCCACGGTTGAATGCTTCAGCCTTAAGAATCTTGCTCGACTACCACAAAAGAGTTTTCTAACTTTGTTCAGTGCAGTGAGTTATACCAAGGATGTTTTCCTCTGCCAATCTTGATAATTACTATAGCATGTATGGTTTTTCATTTTTAAACAAGTCAAATAACTGTGTTTTTATTTATTTAGTCATTGAAAAAGACTTGTCAGCAACAGCAGGGTTGCTTTTATGTGCCTGTAGGGAGGTGACTTGCTGAACAAGGTGTCGTGTCCGTATAGTTCTGTTCTGAAAGTGGTGTTATTTTAGGCCTTGTTTGCTGTTGCTGAAGTAAACAGTAATTTTGTCATTAGTTTCACTGAAAGCAAAAGTGAATAATTTGAAAGCATAATAATTGTAGGATATTAATTGTGTGGGAGTAGCCATTAATGTGGATAGTTAATGTTAGCTTTGTGTAAATGAGGACCCTCACTGATCTGATCCAAGTTTGTTAGAAAATCCTTGTTACTCTGTTATGTATTTAATATTTGGCATGACAGATAAAGCACCCCAAAACAAAGTTGATTGTTGTTTTTTTTTTTTTTTCTTATTTGAGTGAAAGCTATTTTAATAAGAAATTAAAATAGGAAGTTTAACGTAATTTCAGCAAAGAACATTATCAAAAGTWCCCGTCTCTTTCTTCTCTTGTTTTGCTTTAAAAAGGGGGAATAATGGCAGTGGTCTATCTACCTGTGGCATTCTGAGTTAAAAAGGTATTCAAAAATATCCCCAAATCAGTATCATCACAGAAACAAAGTGCTTCCGAAACCTACAAACCACTGGTTGAGAAGACGCTTCCTCCCTTTGGGTGTAGAGCAGCCAGCTATAACAGGAGAGCAAACAGTACAGGTGCGATTCAGGTGAAGCAGGCAGAATATAAACACCAAGGTGAAATTTGTTGAGGACTATCAGCTTTGTCTTGTGCTAAAGACAGCTAGTTTCAGAAGTGCTAAGCACTTGAAACATCTCAAAGGAAATACTAATTCTAACTTCCTGTTTCTTTTTGCTACCTCTTGCTTTCCTAGGAATCAACCCTTTTCACTGTGATGGAGATGTTCTCGCTGAATTCCCTTAAAGGTAAGGACCTGAGACAATCTTCAATTCAACTCTTATTTTTTTCTTTGTTCAGAGATTTAATACTATAGCAGATTGATGAAGAAAGTTAATTTGTAAGAAACAGTACTCTCCTTCTCTATGCTGAATAAATGAGAGGTTTGTCCTACAAATGTCTTTGTCAGAGTTCCTTCTCAATGCATTGGGGACAMAAAAGGAAGCTGAGATGACTATACCTGAACTAGCGATAGCTATGTAACATAGGATGCCAATTTCTATGTTTGAGACACACTTCATCTCTGAGGGGAGCCCAGCGTGCAAAATTCGCACTTTAAGTGTAAAGCGAGGGTTGTTGTTGTAACCAGTGTAACTCCATTCTGTCCTGGTGAGTGTAGCGCATGAGTTAAGTGTTGCAGGTCAGCTTGGTTACAGTAAGTACAAGAGAGTATTTCAGGGAAACAACAGAATTTGGAAGGGGAGAAGACCCGTTGTGTCATCCAATAGATGACAATGTAGACTTGTTTGCTATTTAGCTTAAAGTAAAGGCTTTTTTTTCCCTTTTAATGTTACCTCCTAAACATACCTGCATCCTTTTGTACCAATTCAGTAAGTGCTTTCTCCTTGGTGTTTGTATACTTTAAATATCCRTCAACTGTTATCATGTCCTTTTTTTCCCTGTCACTGCTTTGCCAACCTCCTTCTTTAGATCGTATTTTTTCTTAAGAAATCCCTCCAGTCACTGGCTGTTTTTTGTTTTCTTTTGTTGTTCTTTCCTGAACTCCGTTACTTGGTCTTAAAATGAGGTGCATAGAATGGAATAAAATATTCCAGGTATGGCTGAATCAGTGACGGATCACTACCTCCTGTCTTGGGAAGTCATGCTTCTGCTTTAGCACTTGGGGAACACAACAGTGTACCAGCCATTCTTGTAACGCTGCCATGCTAGTGAGTCACCAATATTGTGGGTTCCGTATTTAAAACAAAAATTCCCAGAATGCTTTATATGTCCAGGGTGTTAATTATGTACAAAGCGATTTTAGTTGGGAATAAAAACCCTCTCATCTGTCAAATAGTGTGACCTGGCTTGGAGTCTGAGAGGGAGAGAAGGAACTTTTCCTGTGAGGGCTAGTGGTTTGTCATGGCCAGACTGGGTTTGGGACTCTGGGTCCTGTAACACTTGCGCTCCGGGGGAAAAAGGAAGTCTTTAACATAAGGTGGCTTGTTAACGAGCTTCTGCATAGCACTGCTGCCTCTGCAAAGGCTTGGCTAGAGAAGATGAATTATCCACAGCTCATCGAAGTAAGCCTGAACTGGCAAAGCCTGGGAAGATGGCTTTAAGCGATTATTTATATGCTGTTTAATGCTCATCTCTGCAAAATAAAGGTCTTTGGATTGAATATGTGGAATCTGTGACTTCTGGAATTTTTTAATAAATTGAGTCTTAACTATTTTTTCTGTGCTCATAAGATAATTTTTATATCATTTACGGTGACAAACCACTAGCCCTACTCATGTCTAACTTTCCGTGCACCAGCACACTGTCTTTCAGCATCTTCTCCCAGATTCCTCCTTCCCACTGACTGTGTGTTTCCAAGATTTTCCCCATGATGACATGTACTTTATTTATCTGTTTTCTTTTGTTTGTTTTGCTTTTAATCATTGTGGTCTCCAGCCATGGTTTTAATCTCCTTAGGACTCTTGTTACCTTTTGTGTTTCTTCTYTGATGTTCACGACTTGAAACAGCTTAGTAGCTGTCATTATTATTTTTTTTTCTTCACTGCTGGACAGCTTATTGCCTTATCTAGATCGTGGGAAAACGCTAAATAAACCAGCAACTATATCAAGTTMAGTAGTTTCACAGTAGATTCGTCTTCCCAGAAGGATGTATTAATGTTTACATACTATTTCCAGCCACCCTTTCTTTCTAGTCTTCCTTGAAGATTTTGTTTCCAAACCAACTGAAGTTAATTTCTGAAAGTAAGAGTTCGTGCAACGTGCTATCAAAAGATTTACATGTAATTCATTTCCTTAAATTGAGTGACTTGTCTAGCAAGATTGTTTTCCTTTTTAGTGGACCAATGCTCTTAAAATTTGTAATCTAAGCCTTTATAATTAGAATGCCAGAATAACTTTCATGTCTTTCAAAAAAAAAAAAAAAAAAAGCCTTTTTTGTGTCTTCTGTTGCTGCTTCAAGATCTGGGTTTTTTTGTTTGCTTTTGGTTTTTTTTGTAAAAAAATAACTACACAGACAAATCACTAGCTAATTCACAGAGGTTCTAAAAAGTGTGCGTATTGGAAAAGGCAAATTTGGTGTAGTAGGATTTTTTTTTGAGTGTTGATGTATGCTCTTCCAAATGTTTTTTTTTTTATGCAGGGTTTTGTTTTATAACTTCCCACTTCTTGAACCTCTTCTTGTAGAATACAGGCTTTGTAAAACTGAAGTGTGCAATTATGTTAGTTAATCCTTTTGTGGCTTATCGAAGATTTCTCTTTCTGATTTAAAAACAAACAACCCACCCCCCCCCAAAAATATTACCTGCACGCTCCTTTTAAAACAACATGAAGCTCGCAAAGCATCGGAAATGCACTTCTCTGTGCAATCTTTTCYCCCACTCAAAGTAGATGAAAAATGGCCAATTTGTTAAGTGACTGCCGAGGGAAGGAATTTCCCACACTCAAGCCCCATTTCACTTTCATAAAAAAAAAAAACAACCAAAACCCCCCTTTTTTCATCACGATGCTTAAACAACCATCCATGTAAAATGCAAAAGATATTCGCTGAGTAATAAGGTATTTGACATAAAAATGATACCCTGGTTTAAAGAAACACACGACTTAATGGTAGTCCCAGGTGTATGTTGCAGCCAGAGATAATAAAATGTATATATATATTAATTGCTTAGAAAAATAATTCAGGCTTTAAAAAAATAATAAAAGTAAATCCTGTAGCGTTTGAATTTCAACCAGCACTACAGCATTGAGAATTTTATGCCTCGGATACGAAATCATTCGTATAGAACCAAATAACAGGGGAGTCGACTTCAAGTAGGGAGAAATGCCTAAGAAGGGAAAGTGCYGTCTTGCTACCTAATTGTCTTCAAATTTTCTAGTGTTTATCTCAAATGTTAGTAAACAATGGGCTGCAAGCGGACTTTATTTTTAGTAACATACACTTGAACATGAATTACCTAGTCTTGCAGGTGTGTTTGTTAGGCTGCAGGTGGGATGTATGCGTAGCTGAAGACGAGAAACCCGTAATGGCTTTCAGGTTCCAGGGCAGTTTCTGAATTTCCCCTTCTGAACCGTTCTTGCAGTCACTTGTACTGAAACAATCAGAAAGATCACTTTGCCTGTAAATGTGCAAGGATTGCAAGAAATGTGTGCAGGAGTGAAACCGAGGGCAGCCAAACGCTGTTGAAAGCATAGTAAAAATTGCATGTGTGTTTCTTCCTCTAATTAGAGAAGGTTAGTAACGGTTCTAAAATAAAATCCGTGTTTGGAGGACTGGCCCGTGGATCGTGTTTGCAGTATCATCACCAGGTTGCTCAGATCTTGGAGCAAATGACTCATCTCTTTGCGGTAACGTTTCTTTGAGCGTGTGTGAAGGCATCCTATTTTTGGGGGGGGTTTTGTGACACCTACAAAATATTCACGAAACCCTCGGAGACGCCGCGTGGCCGTATCGCGTGATGTGTCGTCGGGGTAGGAGCACACGCTTTGACTTGCCGCGTTGTTTCTGTTTGATGCGCGCATGTCGGGAGGACAAACGACTCCGGGCAGGGCTGGTAGAGCTCGATGATGCAAGTGCCGTTGATGTTTTAAAAGAGGAAGAAAATGTCTTTCTGCTGGTTTAACGCTCCAGCGGGCGCTGCGAGTCCTCTGCCTTCCCGCGGCGGCTGCCACCTCGCAGGCAGGAGCCCAGTAAACTTCTGCCGCTCTCTGCCTCCGCGTGTTCTGGCAGGGACCCGCAAACAGGTTCTCTTTCTTTTCCTTTTCCCTTCCTTGGCTGTGTCAAGGCACTCCCCGGGTGGCGTGGGGGGCGGACGCTGCCCGGGGATCTTCCACCCGTGGGCTCAGCATCCTCCCGGTTCGGAGAGCTCGCCTGCGCCAGGTCCTCCCCCCCGCCGGGGGGCGCTGCGGCGCCGACGGTGCCTTCCCGCCGGGGCGCCCGACCGCGTCGCTGTCCGCGCCCTCTCTGAAGCCGGCGCCGGACAACCTCAAGATGGCGGCGCTGGGGCTGCTGCTGCAGGCGGCGGCGGCCTGCGGCTCGGCCGGGCCGCTGCGCCTCTGCCGCTGCTACCGGGCGGCGCCGGGGGCGCGCGGGCTCTGCACCCGGCTGCCGGCGCCCGAGAGCCCCGAGGAGGCGAGGCAGGAGGAGGAGCCGGGCGCCGAGGAGGAGGACGCCGCCATGGTGAAGGGTGAGCCGGGGGCGAGGCGGGGCGGGGGGAGGAACCGGCGGCGCCCCCGGTGTGCGCGGCCCGGCGGCCGGGGAAGCCGCGCCGCGCCGGCCCCGCACGCAGCGGAAGGGAGGAGCGAGCCCCGCTGCTCGGTGCTGGGAGGAGGGAGCGTGAACGCGCCGCACGTCCCTCCCCCCGCGCCTGCAGCCGGGCCGCGCCGCCCGCCGGCCTCCTCTCGCTCCGGGCGGCTGGGCTAGGCCGCATCGGGCCGCCCGCAGCCCCCCTCCCCTCCACCGCCCGCCTCCCCCGCCGGCTGGGAGGGGCGACCGGGGCCGCGTCGCGGGCGGGCGGCCATCGCGGGAGAGCGGCGCGGCCTTGAGCGACCCTGCCCCGGGGAAAGGGCTCCTCGCCGGGATGCGCGGCAAGGGAGAGGAGCCGGCGAGCTGTGGCGGCGTCTGCACGCACGGCTGCGCCGCTGCCGCCGCCGCAGGTAACGGCCCGGTGGCGGTCGGGGGGGGACCGGCGGCCGGTGCGGGCAGCGCGGGGAGCTCCGGCAGCCGCCGGCGGGCAGCGAGGGCCGAGGCCTTTGTGGCAGCCCCCGCCGCGCTGCGCGGGTGTGCGGCGGTCTTTGTTGGCGGCGTGCGGAGCGGGAGAGTTGGGTTTCTCCAGAAAACGGAAAAGGGGTGCGGAGCCCTTCGGCTCAAGGTCGCCGGTTTGAAGCCGGGCCGAGCGGGCCCTGGCCAAAAGTCCTCGCCGCTTCTGATCGCCCGCCGTGGCCTGACGCGAGAGAAAAATCATAAATGCATCTTTCGCTAGAAATCCTGATGGATTGAGCACGCCCATCGAGCATCCGCCAGGAAAACTGCTCTGCCGTCGCCGTGCAGCAAGTTCCGTTAGGTCGGAGCTGGAGCAGGCTGCGGGCGGTTCGGAGCATCACTTTATCTGCGTTTCGTGTACAAAGGGCTTCGGTCTGGCCTTCCAGCAGGTAGTCTCACTGCCTGAGCCGAGTGAAGCGCTAATCGAGATACGGACAGCTCTTGTTAACTAAATCCTGATACTTGCGGTGTCCGTAAATCTGGCCGGGGTGATGTCTCTGTCTAAAGCTTGGAAGATTTCTATTTTGGATGTCAGTCCTTCAGTCTACAGCAGAGTTGTGTGTGAGAGGGCATGGGGTTCAGGCGTTTGAAGGGTAAATGCTTTCCTGCTGTTCAGAAGGAATCATTACTTTTTTAAAAGAATACTTAAAAGTGTGTTTTGATGTTGTGTTTTGACAATTGCTTTTCGTTAGATTATGAAGTGTGACAAGCGCTTCTAGTTTAGAAAGATACGAGTAGTTTTGTGCCAGAGGTTACTGCTTCCAGGCTGTGACTTGAACTACTACATTTTCCCTTTTTAAATCACTGGTTTAGTCTGAGTTTTATTGCTTAGGCTGTAATCTTCCACTTTGGAAATTTGGTTTAGTATTACATAAAAAACTTCTTTCTTTTTTTKTTTTTTTTTTTTGTGCTTCCTTCCCACCCTCCAGCACTTTTTTTTATTATTACTTTCTCTCTGTAGTTTCTGAATTCTTTGGGTTTTAGTTTCAGTTTCCTTTCAGAAGCTTTGCTGAGCTTTATCTTGTAGTTCAGAGTCAGATAGTCTTTGATTGTTACATTCAAGCTGTTCAACAGAGCAAATTAACTTACTTCTAAAGTAAATGCTAAACCCCAAATTATTGTTTAATGAGCTGGTTCAGGTGTTGCCTGAGAAAAGTAGTAAACCAATTTTTTTTTTTTTTTTTCTTCTGCCCTCTTTTGTACTTCATTCCTCAGCACTTTTTCTAACAGCATTTTCAGAGAGTACTTGAGTACTTTATCTTTGGGCTTTGGTTCGCTTTCCTGGCATGCCTGCTGCCATCGGTGGCTCGCCGGCATGGTTCCATCTCGTGGCTGTCCCTGTAAGGTCACCCAGAGCTTGGGGGTGCCGGTGGGGACGCGGCTCCAGACAGTGGGGGCTGCCCGGCAGCCGTGCGAGGGCCACATGGGGAGAGCTTGCGGGGGTTGGCCTCATCCTTCCAATTTGTGGATTGACCACGCAAGGCTCTTCTGGTGAGAGTTTGGCAACATTGGAAGATTCATTTCAGATGAGCAAATAAAAAGTCCTCAGGGTCTCGTTGTAAGTCTGCCCTACCTATACAGCCACTACTTGAACATGTAGAGATCGTAAAAGTTATTTTAAAAAACTATTTATGAGGGCAAGTTCTAAGCCTTCAACTTGTAAACTGCTGTCTTGTTAGCTATCCTCATTTCACTGCTTTTGTTATTAGCCTTGGATACAAATATGGAAAAATCAACTCTGATCTGAGGCCAGCTTAAAAAATGACAGTGTTATATTGGTATTAATATCTAAGGCTTTGCTTCATTGGCCTAGATGGTGGGATTTTGGGGCAGAATCTGTGAAGAAGAGGACTTCTCTGCCTGCTCAGTCAGGTCTGTGGCACTTTTCGCTCTTTACTGAGACTTGCGTGATCTTGACCTCCGTTTTGCTCTAAGAAGGAATCTTTCTCTGAGACTAATTAAATTTGCTGTCTCAGAGTATCACAGAAGAATTTAGGTTGGGCTGAAGCTCTGGATGCCGTGTGGCCTGATCCCCTTCTCAGAGCAGGGTCAGACTGGAGCGAGTTGATCAGGGCTGTGTCCAGCCAAGTTCTGAGCGTCTCCAAGGATGGAGGTTGGCCATCGGTCATTCTTGTTCTCTGGTGATCTCACTTGCTTTTGAAGAAGCCTTGTCAGTTTTACCAATTTTTAAGTTTGTTCTTGTTTAGGCAAGAACTGCATGAGTTTTTTATTACTGTGTGTACTTGAAAGGAGCCTTGGTCACAGTCGCTAGATGATAGTTAAAAAAACCAAAAAGCACAAAAAAGTAATATTGTTTTGGTGTACTCCAAACTAAACTGCCAGGTGGAACCTTCTCTGTCTCTCTCCATCTCTCCCCAGTAAAACATGTCTAGGCTAACTCCTTATGAAATGGATATTATGGAGCCACAGGGCTTTCTTCTTCCCTGTGAATTTTTGATGCGTTAGGAGCATTCTTTGCTGACTTGAATTTATTACTGCGGGGGCTTACATCTTGATGATTGTTGTGTTTAATAGTTTGTCCTTGCTGCTCATTTGTTGCTTCTCCAGGGATGCTTGTTTGTTGCTTCTCCAGGGAAGAGAATTTGAGGGAAGATAGAAACTGTTGAAATCGATCTAATGCTCCTCTGTCTTCCTTGAACATGAATGGCCTATGGGCCATTTTATTTGTGCTCTTGTTGTACCTGACAGTGTCTTTACGTGTCAGATTTGTTGGGGTTAATAGAAGGCTTAGCCACTACAGCTAGGAGCTTTTTTTTTTTCTTTTTCTTTCAGCGTTGCTGGAAATTATCATTGACTTTCACAATCAAGTTAAGCTAAAGCACTCACTGGCTTTGAGGAACTTAAATTAGTTAATTGGCTTCTTTGATAACCCCACCCTGAATTGTCTGCTATCCAAGGCAGGCTTTTAATATTCCTTCGTGATCTCGGAGCTGCAGTATGGACATCATATGTGGTTCTGGCTTGATAGGAATTGGGTATGAAAATCAACTCTATTTTTTGGGGAGTATTAGGTTATACTCCTTGCCTCCGCAGGGCTGTGACTACCGCTAATATGATTCCTACCCAAATACCCATTCTCAGCAGTGAGAGAACTAAGACACTCTTTGGAGGAAGATGCCAAGAAATCCAATCTGGCAGGGAAGGAAACATTCTGCAAATCCAGTTCTGCAATTTCGGATTGTTTCTTTAAAAACTAGGAGTGAGGCATGGCTTCATGCAAGATAAGATGCTTTCAGCGCCCGAATTTGGGATAAGAATGGGCTGAGGGTAATCCATCAAGCCTTAGAGTCGCTGTTGATATGTCAGATGGTACTGCTGAATATGGCATTGTCAGCTGTGAAGAATACATTGTGTCTCGGTTGGTAATTCGGAGTCTGATCTGCAAGCCAGAACTAGGCTTTGTTATTTAGAGATCCTATTCTTCTTTGCTCTAGAATGGATTAAATATTTAGTCCTGACTGAGGAGTCACCTCAGAGTGTGAGAAATTGGCTCTGTCATTAGGTAATTGCATTTTTTTCGGGTGTTTAAGAAGAATGTACTTCTTGCCTCCGCCTGTTACTTATCACAAAATTTCTCAGGGTATTGTTTTTGAAAGGGGAAGCAACTAGAGGCCAAATAATACAGACTGGTGCTAGAGGGTTGGGGTTTTTTTTAAATTTCTCATTTATTAAGTGAATTTAATAGTGCATCTGGGAATTGTGTTACTACTCCTCCCTCCATGCGTCCCAGTGATGTGGAATGGAATGGAACTGCAGAATGCCAAAATCTTAGTCATTTTTCCGGTTTTCTTGAACAGGTCAAAGGCTGAATATAGTGGTGCTTGCTGTATGAGTAGGTAGAAATGTCACATTTTCTGTATAATTACAGAAAATTGGCTTGTAGTTCTTCGTTAGGCTGAGACCATTTTCATGCTCTCCTGGCCAATACATAGAAGGTAATTCATGGACAAATAGTGTTCATAAATCAGAGTACTTCCTGCATATTCCCCTGTAATTGTCCAAGAGTTTTGCCCAAGTATGTGTGAGAGACAACAGCCTGTGGGCTTTTTTTTTATTATTCTTTATAATGGAAGATACCGTGGCTGACCATCATGCATATGAGAGTGGCAGAAAGCCCGTTGTGTGTTGCACGGTCTTCTCCACATTGGCATAATTGAAGGAGATTGAGCAGGCAGCAGTTCTGATCTGTTCATTTTGACGCTGCCCTCTCAATACCAGCTTGTCCTCTACATACCAGGTTGAAAAGTAACACCAACCTGATCCAGTTCCAGCTGCGAGTCAGAATTAGACAATTGTCGAATTACATGCGACCTGTCTTCCAGTGATACCCAGCTCTCGACATCCTTATCATGGGCCACGGAGGTTGTATTTCAGTATCTCCCTGTACATGTTAAGGAACCCAAATTCCTTCTGTATCTGGTCCGTTTGGCTTCTGAAAGTGTTTTCTCTTGAGATTCAGCTGGTTCTACGGTTTGGAGGAAGAAGTTTCAAAACTAAGTGTCACTAATAATTATTTTTTTTCTGAACTCTGGATGAGCATGCTGTTTCTTTTGCTGGAGAGGGTGGTATGATCAGCAACATGGTTTTTTGCTCTCCCTCACCCAAGTATCCACAGTCTGACAAGTGTTGGGCCTGCAGTGGTACAACATAACTCTTTTGCCTTCCCTAAAACTCCTGTGATTTCCCCATTAGTCAGCTTTCAGGTGAGCCCTCGTAACACATCCTCATAACATCAGTTTTCCGTCACTGAGCAGCTTCTTGGAGAATGTCTCTTCCACATGCCTGTATTACAGAGCCTTTCTCTTAAATGCTTGCTTGCTTGCTTCTCTGGAGCTGGTTACTGTATATCTTCATTATAGCAACTCTGCAATCGGAGTTTTCAGCAAAACGTGGTGGCAGATCTCAGTGATGTTCTAATGAGCGTGACTGTTGGGTCATTTCTCCTCAGATTTGGTAGCTCAATCTGAAATTCCAGATTGTGGCAGTACCGATGATCGTGTGTTGCTGACTTCTGATTCGTTGCTGAAACTTCCCCTGAATACCTGTAGAGAATTAGAAGCCTTCTAAAAAGTAGTGCCTAAACCCATTGATGGTCTGCAGGAAGATTAATGGAGTTCTGACTGCCTGGGGAACGTGTGTTTGTGATGTTGAGTGAACATAGGATCAGAGCGGCTTAGCTGTGCTTGCTGCTGCCAGAATGGGAGATCCCATTCCTCTCCCCAATTCCCTTGCACTGATTTTGGGTACCTGCAGGACTGTGCAGTTGGCTGATTTACTTCTGAGCCGAGCGAAAACCAGTGTACTCCATTCTTCTGGTTTAACCTTCTGTTGGATTAGGGCTGCAAATCATCTCCCTGTACATTTGGGTTTGTGTCAGAGCTGGAGCAGTGGTAGCGTTAGAGCCTGGGAGAAGTGGCACCTACCCCTCGCCACAACGGTGAGCTGTTAGATCTGCCTGTTTGTGTAGCGTAACTACGTCTGGAATTGTTATCACGTTAAACTTAATCTGATCTTGCTTGGGCTGCTGCTCAAAATAAAGGCTCTCCCCTAGAGTGTCGGATACAACCATGATGCATGTGAGAGGTGAGTTAGAGCAGCTTCCTCGCCAGCTAAAACTGCTGGTGTTGGCATCAGGAAGGAGGCTGGAACATGAGGTGGGCGTGACATTGCTCTGTCTGGGGGCAGTGTGATTTTTATCATTGTTATTTTTTTAAATGAGTGATTTGAACTGATCATTAACATCCCCTTCCTGGAAGTGCCGTACCCTGAGCAGCATTTCTCACCTGTTGGGGCAGGGGACCTGTGCTCAGCTAGCCTGTCCTACCTGCCATCAATACCTGCCGCCTCGGGCGCTGCTTCTTGGCTTCCTGCTTGAGCTGGTTTATCTCCAAAGACTGTGTAGGCAAACTTCTTTCCAAGGGGTTCTCTGAGCGATTTAGTACAAAACCATACTCCCAGCCTCTAACCAAGCCATCTCAATAAATTCAGGGAGAAGTCCCCAGGTGTTATTTCACGTTACTACCAATGGCTGGATCAAATATGTAACTTGTGTGTTGTCGAGACCCTGAGGTGATATGCATGGTTCAGGAGGGGGATGCAAATACCAAAGTCTGTTCAAAATAGTTACTGCTCAGTTTGTTTTTGATATTGAAGAATGACAAAGCTGCTTTTGCCTCCATGGTGAGGAAACAGCACCAACTCCATGTGTTAATCTGGGCTTTGAATTCTGTGCTAGGATATCTGTATTCAGATTCAACAGGTATATGTAGTCTGTCATTTTTCCTGTTGATACTTTTTGGGGGAAAAAAGTCTTTCCAAACTGTTATGTGATTGTTAGTGTCACTGGATCATGGGGTTAGACTGTCAGTGCTGCAGTTCTAACTAGAGGATATTCATACTTTTAAAAGAGGGGGAAACAATCTGTGCATTTCAGAAGTATGGGACTATGCTGGTTTTGGCTGGGGTAGTAATTTTCTTCACAGTGGCTCGTATAGGTTTGTGTTTTGGATTTGTGCTGGAAACWGTGCTGATGACACAGGGATGTTTTTGTTACTGCTGAGCAGTGCTTACACACAGTCAAGGCCTTTTCTGCTCCTCGCCCCACCCCACCAGCGAGGAGGCTGGGGGTGCACAAGGAGCTGGGAGGGGACACAGCCGGGACAGCTGACCCCAGCTGACCAAAGGGATATTCCAGACCATATGACGTCATGCTCAGCAATAAAGTAGGGGGAAGGTGGGCTGGGGGGCGGCTGCTCGGGGCCTGGCTGGGCATCGGTCGGTTGGTGGTGAGCAACTGTTTTCATTTGCATCRCTTGTCTTTCTTGGGTTTTATTTCTCTCTCTTTGTTATTTTCCTTTTCATTACAATTTTTGTTATTATTATATTATTATTTTATTTCAATTATTAAACTGTTCTTATCTCAATCCACGAGTTTTGTCACTTTTACCCTTCCAATTCTCTTCCCCCCATCCAGCTGCAGGGGGGGGAGAGCGAGCGAGCGGCTGTATGGTGCTTAGCTGCTGGCTGGGGTTAAACCACGACGGGGACATACAGTATTGTTGCCCATTTTGGATTTGCAGTGTCATCCTGCATTTGAAGCTCAGGAGACTTTGCACTCCTATGTACCATTTTGCTGATGCTTGGAGACGTTGTAGGTGAACCACTTCATACCTCTGCTTACTTTTCTATCTGTAACCTTAGAGAAATTAATGCTCACAGAGCTGCAGTGAAGCAGGTGTTATAACATGTCTTTGAACAGGACTGCACAAGAATTACAAGACATTTAGTTCCTCTGTTGTTTTTTTTCAGATTCCAGAGACTTATTAAAGGAATTTCCACAGCCTAAAAACTTGCTCAACAGCGTGATTGGACGAGCCCTGGGCATTTCTCATGCAAGGGACAAGCTGGTGTACATCCATACTAATGGGCCAAGAAAAAAGGTAATCCTGTTGTGCTGGGGATGGGTGGCGGGTAGGTATGTTGCACATAGAGTGGGAAGTGAGCCAAGAGTACTGCTAATCCTGGACGTAACTCTTTGATAGAGAAAATTATAGAAGTGTTCTAATTCCATGTGAAAGTTGCGTGATAATCTTTCAAACAAGAAATATTCTCGCTTCTTCCTGTTTCTCTTTATTTTCACATACTTTAATAGGTATATAAATGTAGGTCCTGTCCCTCTCCTTTTGTGTGTGGAAGGATGGATTTTTTTTCTTTTAAGTAGCTTGCTGTAACCTGCATTTCTCAGCAGAAAGATACATAGTCTGTGCTCAAATGTGTTGGGCTATGTACCCCACTACTTYAGAAAATTAAAATTTAAATGCTATATTTTGGAACTTAGTAGGCCTAGATTTTCTTGTGGATTCTAACAGAACAAATGCCTAAGCCTAAAATGTTCAACTGCAACCAGAAAAGAAGAATTTGTTTGCAATGGAGGGAGGCTTCTAATACTACTTAAGGCCAAAATGAAATACAGACTCTTTTTTTGTTAAATGAAGCAGAGGAATTTCAAGCAAACAGTTTGCCAAGTAGTTTGAGTGCTGACTGGGATGCGAGAGGCCTAGATCCAAATCCGAGCTATAAACTGAGCAGAAGTTCTGAACTGATGGGTGCTCTGTGTTCGAGGGTTTGCCTCCTTTTATCATACCAGCTCTCATTCTAGAGCAGAAAGCCCTTTCCAGCTGAAGTTTAACTGTAACGTACATTCCAGGAAAAGATTCAGTTCTGATGGATTAACATTTTCCAATAACACCGTCTAAAATTTCCCAGACAGTTTTTATTACCACATCCTTTTTAAGCATCCCTGCATTTTAGGCAGCGCATTAGTAAGGTTGCTTTAGAGTTCCTTTATTATTTGTRTTTTTGTGTTTCTTGCTTTTCCTTGAGCAGTAGTGCAGTTTCCTAACTTAAATTTTGGAACACCATAACCAATGCCTCATCATTTTAGTTTGCGTAATCAGTTCACGTTCTTGCTAGCMCTTAAATAGATTAACATTGAGTGTAACTTCAGATTAAAAAAACACCAAAACAAAACAAGAAAACAAACACCAAAACCAGTAGAGGAGCTGTTGGAGAGAATGAGGGTTGGATACCAAAAAACAAAACAGCAACCCAGAAAGTGTTTGGGGACAGAAGGASAGGTGAGACAAACTGGAGAAGTCTTGGTTGGAAGTGGGCAAGGTTTTTTTGTGAGCACCAAGTAACTTGGCCTTCAYGAGAGAACTTTTTTCTCAGCAGGTCTGTGCCTTTTCATGCAGAGCCCCTAGGCAAAATACGTAGCAATTTCCTACAGTAAGATGAGATTCAGATGGCAGGCAGGCAGCCAGCCAGATGTAGGCTGTTGAAAAGTCAGGAGCCTTTTCTCTAGCCTTATAGGTGGGGTTTTCCCAGCGGACCTAAAAGCCACCTTTCATCTTTGCTGCAGAAACAGGAGAGAATTCCTTAGGCATTTCCCTCCTTTGAGCCTTGCAGAAACTCAGCTGCAGCATCTGCAGGGCCAGGAGTAGAACGAGTTCTTGATTTGCAGCAGTGTTTTAAAAAGGGCAGGGTTCAGCTTTCAGCATTCTTTGCCTYTGCAGGTTTTTCAGCTGCTCTCGTCCAACTGTACTGGTATAAGAGGAGCTCTGGTGGTACTGTTACTTCTCTTAATAGCTTGTGTTGGGCAGCACATACTGAAGGCTGGGTTCTCCTGTGCCCGATGAGTACGGTAGCTGCCTGTGTAACTGTGATGAAATATGCTGCTAATTAAAATTACAGCAAGGAAGCAGTTAGGAAGATTTGCTTGCCACTGCAACTGGAAATATGTCAGAGAGTGCATGTTGCTTCTCAGGCCTGATCTGGTATGCTGCAGTGTACATAGGAACAGTTACTCTGAAACTGAATTGTTCTTGTAATGAGCTCTTGGCATTTGATTCCTCTCAGCTGACACACTGCAGCCTGTGAAGCTCCGGSCCAGAGTACGTGGCACTGTGCTGGAAATCAGCCTGGCTTCTGGGCCTGGCTCAGCCATGCAGCTTCTATGTGACTGTGGGTACCTTGTATCCCTTTCTCAGGCTTTTCTTTCTAAGTTACTGGAATGGAGCGTCCCATAAAGGGACCGAACAAGGAGTTTCATTTGTAGTTCCCTTCTTTGCCCGGAGTTCAGAGGTGTTTGAAGTAACTATGCTCCTGGTGGAGAAGAGAGATTGTTCTGTGCTGTCTCACTTTGCTGGTTATCTTTGCTTTTCAGAAAGTCACTCTGCATATAAAGTGGCCTAAGAATGTGGAAGTAGAAGGCTATGGGACCAAGAAGATTGATGCCGAGAGGCAGGCAGCAGCTGCAGCATGTCAGCTCTTCAAGGTGAACTTATGCTCCTCCTTAGCTTGAAGAAACAAGCCTTTGAGTGTGCAGGCCTCATCCGTTTTGGTGATATGGTTTCTGACTTTTATCTCTCTCTTTGCCTGTTCACTTTCTTAGTTGGCCTATCTGTTAATCAAGGGTAGAGGGTGAAGTCTTGAGCTGTCTGAATCCATTTGAGCTAAAAAGCCCACTTCAGCCAGGCATGAACTCACTAAATTCTTCGAGTTCTGGTCTTTGTTCTTTATGTCCTAGACCTTAATCAGCTTTTATCTTAGTCTCGGCATCTATGGCGAGACGTAGAGCTTCCCTCCAGTATATTTGTTGTTACTGTTCACTAACTCACACTTCTGTCAGTCTACTTGTGTGTGTTTGCAAGCATAGTACCTTCAGAGGCTCATTTCCTCTTCATGTAAGCCGTAGTGTGTCAATTATGGATTCTGGTTTACAATTACTCTTTTAAAGTTACACTAGTCTGCCACTTATTTATGGCTGGAAATGGTCGATATGTCCGCACAGCCAGTATCAAACAAGTACAGTAAAGTTATAAAGGTCACTGTTTAAGATATGGTGTTACATAGCAGCTATCTGAGAATAAGATGCAGTTTCGTCTTCAGCTGTGCCACTGACTGTTGTCTGTAACCTTGAGTGAGTGAGTTTGCTTTTGGAGTTTCCCTTTCATCTATGGAGTAGGAACAATGATATCTTCCTACTAAGGAGCCTAGAAAAGATGCTGCAGGTGCTCTGACAATAAGAGAGCCTTTTGATTTGCTTGTAGATCAAGAAAGCTACGTTAAGAAATAACTATTTAATTTTTAAATTAAGCCTTCAGAAGTTAAGAATTGCAGCATTAAAACTAGCAGTTTCTTCAGCTGGCCTCTGTGCTTAGGCTAGTTTCTTTAATCCTGTGATTAGCAAAACTTGTTTCATTGACTGACTTCATTCCACCTGAAGCATGGTTGGTGCTCATTCAGTTAACATTCACTGGAAATATATTCTTGTTTATCCTCACTAGTCAGCGTGCAACGAAAGCATCGTGTCCTGCTTTCTTTGAGAGCCTGCAAGTTTTCAAAAGAAAAAAATTCCTACCTACACTTAAAATATATTTTTCCCCAAATTTTGGAAATGGCTAAACTGTACTTTAGTTTAGAACTTAAAAAAAAAAAAAAAAAAAACCCAGAAAACCATCGCCGTGAATAAGGCTAGACGGTTTGGGTGCT
>JAYKAV010002684.1:568234-585208 GCA_035582835.1 Phoebastria nigripes
TTAGTTTAAAAAAAAAAAAAAAAAAAAAAAAATCCCAGAAAACCCAACACCCTGAAGCCATAGATTCAGCATGCAGAGCTTTAACTCTGGTGCTTTGCCAGCTAAACCTATAACCCAACAGAAGTCCCTCATGATGGGAGGCCTTGTGCAATCGTAGCTATAGAAATAGCTACAAATGCTGCTTTAAATAAATAGTCATCAGTTCAAGAAAAGTAATAGTGTCTACTTGGTGCAGAGGGTGTCTGAATATAGCAACTTTGAGTACAGCAGCTAGTAAAGTGAATTCTTGCTGTCTTAGGCACTCCTACAGCACAAAATAATACAGCCTTCTCTAATATGGGGCCATTGAGAGGCCTAAAGATGTAAATTCTAATTTATTGCAGTGGTCTGGTAAGACATGGCGTGTGTTGCACTCTAGGTATGTCTGGAGCTTCATGTAAGGTTCAGTCCTAAATGTAGGTGGTAGGCCAGCAGTAATTAGGAACTCTTCTGTTTCAAAAACTGCTGGGTTAGGGAGGTCTTACTACTGCTTATACAGTAGTATATTGTATTCTGTTCCTGTGAAAAGAAAGGAGATGAACCATTCCCTGAATCCTCATCTTGTGTTATCCCAGATTATACTTGTTTAGACTAGCCTTTCCAAAAAGATGCGTTTAATGCTCTGAGGTGGGTTTCAAAACTTCAGAATGCTAAATATCATTAATAGTTTGTAAAATACCAATAAATCTTGGCCCACCCTTTCTAACAAGCTATGTGACACTAAGCAATTGTGCTCTGGGAAGTGAGGTTAGTGAACAGATTCCCTTTCTTAAGAAATAATGGCCGGAGGAAAGCTTCATGTTTCTGAAAGTCTCTTTTCTTTCTCTCCTTTTCTGTGGGATATGAAGAAATTGCTCCTGCATTTCTCTCCTTTACCAGATGTGTTTTGGTTTCCTGCAGAGTTACTCATATCTGTCTCTCTACTGCAGCTAACAATGCATTTTTCTCTTGCAGGGTTGGGGTTTGCTGGGGCCCAGAAATGAGCTCTTTGATGCTGCAAAGTACCGGCTTCTCGCCGACCAGCTTGGCTGTCCCGACGAGAGGTGGTGCTCGGAGGGCAAGTGGCGCTCCAAGTCCGGACCTTCTCTCGCTGATTTGTCAACCTGCTGGCGACGGATGGAGCCGGACGATTCCATCCAGCCCATGGAACAGGGCAGGATGCCTAAAGCAATGAGGAGAGAAGAGCTGGAGGAAGGGGAGCTAGAGGAAGGGGAACTGGAGGAAGGAGAGCTGGAAGAAGAAGCAATTGATGTTTCTGATTATCTACCTATGGCACATCAGGATGCTCGAACTCCAGGCAGAGATGCAAGGTGCGTCTGCCCTGATAGCTGCTAATTGAGGCCAGTAAAGAAGAGAGACTTTTCTTCGTAGCTGATGTACCCCTGCAGTTCCTCATAGTTGAGCTGCAGCTTCCCACGTTGCTGGTGTGGCCTGTAGATGGGCCAAACACTGACTACTGTACCATTCTCTATGCGAGCAATAGTGGGGCAGCCTGGTCTTGTACCTGGCTATCATCACAAGGGAATGCACAAGCATCTTCTCTGGAGTCTTGCCCTTTGGATAGACTGCTGCCTACTTGTTACCTGCTTTTCTTATTCTTCCGTGCCTAAAGAGATTTCCATTCCCAGAAATTGTGCATGTGCACTTAGACCTTTTTTGACCACCCTGGTTTTGAGGGCAATATTAAATCTGCTCCTTTTCATCACCATAGTTGCTTGCTTGCCTTCATATTTTATGAGCACAAATCTTGGATTTTTAATAGTCAACAGGAGTAAGATCCGTAAGGGCCTGATGGTGGTGGTTGTTTTAAGGGATGCTCTTTGGATTCAGATTTATTTATTAAATCTGTTACAATCTGTTGATGCTATCTGGTTTGTAGTGCTAGTGTAAAGGTTTGATTGTTTTTTAGTAGGTGGCTTTACGGGGCTGGGTGATTGTTCTGTGACTGACAGATTTTAGTAGCAAGATACAGCTTGACTTTTCAGATGACCAAAATTATCTGTGCCTTTACTCAGTTTCAGACCTCAGTAGCAGACCTGAAGTGAGGTGGGTCTGAGCCACGGAGTGGATATTTGTATATCAAACTGTTTTCATTTTCCATCTAGCCGAGGAGGGAGTTCCATTGAAATGACAGACGACAACACTGCCATCCGTGCCCTGACGCAGTTCCCACTTCCCAAAAATCTCCTGGCCCAAGTGATTCAGATTGCAACCTCTTCCTCCACAGTCAAGGTAAGGTGCTGTTTGACCCCTGCCAGGGATGAAGCTCAAAGACTCCAACCGGAATCACTTTGGATGCGTTTTTGGGCAGCTGAGAACTGGGGAGAGAAGGGAAGTTAAAACTAGGCCTAGAAAAATCAGCCTGAAGAGCAAGGAAAAGACTTTGTGGTGAGAATTGAGGAAATGTCTTAATAGAATCATGAGCAATGTTGTTACTTGAGGCCAGGGCAATAGAGGAGCTGCTGTCTGAATGAAGGAGAATATTTTCTAAGGTGATAGGTTTGCATTTCCCCATATATCTGCAACAAACACAAGTTTGTGTTACTCGGAGCAATGTATAATTTCTGTGCTGACGGAATCTTTCCACAACTCGATTCTTGCCAGTATCCGGTGATCCTCCTCCTTGGTATGTGTCACCCACCTCCTTTCCAGACCTCATGTGCTTAGCAAACAGTAGCTGTGCTCCACCCCGTAGGCTCTCAATGACGTTCCTCACACAGCTGTCTGCTCTCACTTCTGCTTAGCCAGTGCCTTGTCAGCTCGGGGGGCAGAATTCAGTGCAGTAAACCTGTTCTAGTGCACTGTTCAAAAAAAAAAAAACAACACCCGAACAAAAAAACCCAAAACAAACAAAAAACAACCCCAACAATTTAAGCTCTGCTTAGAAATATTGGGGTGTGTTTGAAAATTCCTGCCTAGTTATGTAGGCTCTTAACATCTCCCCCAATCTGATGTTGTTTCTGTGCCTTTTAGGAATACATGCAGTTCCGTACTGTAGGCACCAAGACCAAGATCTGCAAGCTCACGCTCCGCTGGCCCTGTCCGATGACTTTTGCTGCCAAGGGCCGTCGCAAGGTGGAGGCAGAAAACAAAGCAGCAGCACTGGCCTGTCAGAAGCTTAAGGTAAGTGCGCATGGCTCCTACATCCCATGTCTGTAGTGTCTATGAAGAGAGGCTCCTTGCACCTGACTTACCATATTTGAGCCTAATGGGGTGGTACCTGAAACTTTCTGATCTTTGACTTCACGCTTAATAAACATGTATTTCTGAACCTTAGGATTCAGTCCAAGCTGCTGTTGTACTCCTCTAGTGTCTAATCTGTGATGACCACTTGAAGGCTGTTGTGCTCGTTTTGAGCCCTCAACAAAGTGATGTGTAGGGATCACCCTGGAAGTGTTAGCCTGTTCTCTTGGCCACCTTGCTGCTGTCTACTAAGACAGACTATCTTCTCGTTCTTGCACATGGACTAATCCAGACACACTGCTGCAGTAGTTTCGCTGCAGACTCAGCAGTCAGCAGAGGGGAAGTCCAAGAAATAGTGTAGGACTTACTATTGAATTATCACAACATACCAGAACCACAGCAAGAGAGTTAACTTGCAAGAGGGTTTTGTCAGATATAATTGTGGCTGCAGTTTCTTTGATGGGTCTGTTTAAGACCTTCTTGTGAGCATTGTTGGGGGCAGGTAGCAATTGGCTCCAGCGTGTCCGTTTCACCAGCGTTGAGATGGGATTGTTTCTTGCTGTGGCAAAAGCAGGAAGTGATGGATTTGGGATATGGGGTAAGGAGCTAGCCTATCCAAATGTGTAGGACCCATGTGTTCTATATACCAGCACTTTGTATGCAGCAGTCTTGTGTCTGATAGTGTTGTTTACCTCTTCCTTTGCAGAGCCTTGGCTTGGTGGACAAGAACAACAACCCCCTCAGCCATGCTATGTACAACATGACTTCACTCCGGGAGCTTGGTGAGAACCAGAGGAAACCCTGCCACATCAAAGTCCCCGAAGCTACCCTGCGCAAGATTGAGAACTATCTGAATCATGTAAGGCTTGCTCAGCTGTCTGAGAACCACCTTTGGCTGATCCCATTTAACTTCAGGAATTGCACGTGGGTTGAGACCGTCATGTCAAAATGTTGAGGGAATTCATGGCTTGATAGTTTGCCACAAAAACTGATCAGTCTCTGCTGACCTTTGGGGAAGGGAGACCCTTCCTGGGCAGTGGGCCTTCCCTGTATGCATCTGTGACATTTGCCTGCATTATTTGGCTTTTGGGATGTTACGGAGTGCAGTTTTGGCTTGCTTATAGCCTCCTCTGCAGGCTTATGAATGCTGCCTCGTGCAGGTGTTGATTCCATTAAACTCTGGTTGTGCCTTGTAGCTTTACAAGGACCAGATGCCGGTACTTGCACATTTCCCTTGGGAGTGTCTCTCACAGTACTGTACATTAGTGGTGGGTGCAGGTCCCCAGGCACCTGGTGGTGCTTTCACCCAGGAGATCCCTCTTCCTGGTGGACCAGTGGTGAACAGACACCCTTGGGAGCTAAAGCAGTGCCGGGACAGGGTTCCTTAGGAGCATTCACTGTCAGAGTAGGAGTTGGTGCTAAGGTAAGATGAGGTTGAGCATAGCTCAGGTACAAATGTGTGTAGCTTATTGAAGTCATTGAAAATAATGCCCATGTTTGGAAGTTGGCAAGTCACTGATGCAGCACTCTTGGATCTGAACAGTAAAGATCTCGGGCGATCTTTGCAGTATCTTACAGATACTGTAAAGTAAACAGAGCAGTAGTGAAAGTCCTAGAAAGCCAAGACTGTGCTTAAGACAGCAGCCGCTTCTGAATGACCTGCTGTAAATGACTGAACCAAGGGCTAGAAAAGTTAGAAAACCAGCAGCATCTTGAAGGAACTTGGTCTGCCTCCCATGCTTACACGAACATGAGCTGTCACACCATGCGTGGGAGGGATGGCTTTGTGACTCTGAATAAGGCTGAATCCAAAAGTCCTGATTTGTAGCTGAACTTTTAATCCTGCAAACATCTGGGCCAATGCTTTGATTTGTGTTCTGGGCAATTCCTGACCTATTGTTGCTCCTTTTAGTTCTTCCTGTGGGATGTGGGACTTCTGTTTTTTCTTTTGCCAAGATAGAATATTTCTGGCTTAGCTGAACGCTTATGTTTTGTGCAAGTTACGTGTCTGGGCTTCCTGCGGGAGAGAAGGGTGGTGGTGTAACTTGATAGTTTCCAAAAGTTGTCTCTGAGGGGCCGTTGCATCACTTGGATGCAGTGTAGCCGCTGACTTGGGGAGCTTAAGTTACTGTTTTGTGCCTGTCAGTTCAGGCATCGGCGCKAATACTTCTCTTAAAATAGGGGACGCAATGAGGAAAATGCAGGGAGCTGCCCAAGTTAATTCTCACTTTAAATAACCTCAATTCAGAATATAAGTGGCTGAGTTACCTAAAATCTGAAGAGACTTTGCAGAGCTTCGTGGTCACTGCAAAGCCAGTCGGGCCAAGTCTGTTCCAGGCACTTGTTTCTTTCTGTCCTTCTCAGGACTGGTACTAATCCTTTTGTCCCTGCCAACTTTCTCCATCTCTCCCAGTATCCAGTGGACATCAGGGAATCCAGGCCCCGGATTGCTGATGACATGATGAACCTGAGCAAGGAATCTGGTGCGATAAGTGATGCAATCACGGGGAAGACGTATATACCCATGTTGGAAGCAGAGGAAGTGCGCCTTAGCCAGAATCTCCTGGCCCTCTGGAAAAGGAGAGGATCCTCATGGCAGGAGAGCCACCCACTGCCAGTAGATCCTCACAAGGACACCATCCTATCAGCCATTGAGCAGAACCCTGTAGTGGTAATAGCAGGAGACACAGGCTGTGGGAAGACCACAAGGATCCCTCAGCTCCTGCTGGAACACTACATCCTGGAGGGACGTGGCGCCCGCTGCAACGTAGTGATCACCCAGCCAAGGAGGATCAGCGCCATCTCAGTCGCCCAGCGCGTGGCACAAGAGTTGGGTCCCAACATGAGGAAGAATGTGGGCTACCAGGTGCGACTGGAGAGCAAGCCACCTGCCAGGGGAGGAGCCCTGCTCTTCTGCACTGTGGGCATCCTGCTGCGGAAGCTGCAGGGGAACCCCAGCCTGGAGGGTGTCAGCCACGTCGTGGTGGATGAGGTCCACGAGCGAGACGTCAACACTGATTTCCTGCTCATCCTGCTGAAAGGCATCCAGAAGCTCAACCCTGATCTGCGCCTGGTCTTAATGAGCGCCACCGGAGACAATCAGCGTTTCTCGCATTACTTTGGGGATTGCCCTGTGGTCAAAGTGCCAGGTTTCATGTACCCAGTGAAGGAGTACTATCTGGAGGAGATCTTAGCCAAGCTGGGCCGGCACCGACACCGGCACTACGAGATCAAGGTGGGTATGCAGCGTGGTGGTTAAGCTGTTTCCCTTGGATGAGGCACTGACTTCTGCCATATCAGCAGGGGAGAGTTTGGGCCTGGAACTGKTCCTTCTTTCCTGTGGTTGTTGGACAGTGTTTGCTTAGCTTTAATTCTACGTTAACCCTTGTGAGGTAAAGTCAGCTTAGTAGAATCCCAGAGTATTTTGATTAAGCTGTGGATAAAGATGACTTCAGATTTGGGTCTAAGTTACTTTTGTCCCTCTTTAATGTGAAGTTTGTTTATGTTTGAGTAAGCTAACAGCTTATTGTACTTGTGTATGTATATACATAGATGCAGACTTTAATGTTTGCCTGGTCCAAGACTAGGATGGTTATGGTTTACAGCAGTCTGTTACCTAAGTGCTCGCCATCCTGCATGACTGAATTCCCTGATTGCTGCTTTTTGCAACTAGTCTTACTGTTCCTCTGGAAAACGCCCTCCAGATGTGTACTCTTTGCTGCGGGTAATCTCACTTCACTTGTGGGTCGTGGAGTCACAGAATTGTTGAGGTTGGCCGGGACTTCTAGACATTTTCTAGTCCAGCCTGCTGGACTAGAAGCTGTCAGCCCGTTTCTCCAGCCTATAGAGGTCTCTCCCAATGGCTGAGCAACCATCTGGTGTATCAGCCACTTCTCCCAGTTTTGTATCATCAGCAAACTTGCTGAGGGTGTCCCACTGCCTTCAGGGCAATCTTCCTGTTTCTGTTGTGGCTGGGATTTTTACCTGTGCCTTTTAAGCTGGCCTGATAGGTATGTTCCAAATTACTGAGACACACAAAAGCTGCGTGCCTGGTGGATTTGAAGTCCCAGGTGCACATGGCACAGTTTTGTCCCCAAAAATTTCATGTTAATTTTTGTTACTTGTTAGGTGCTGTTCAGTAGAGGTACACAAATCTCAGTTAGCTTCCAAGTCTGGAGAACGGGAAAGGGACTGTATATTCTCACTGCACAGCAGAGGAAACTGGCAGCAGTTGTGACCAGAGCAGGTTCCAGATGGAGCCAAAACCAGGCTCCTGAGGTTCCTGGCTCCTAGTCCTGGGCAGGCCGTCCAAGTACAGGCATTTGCTCTCTCCAGAAGATGCTCTGGGAGGCTGTGTGCCTTTCTGCTGTCTGCTAGATTGCCCCTCATTTATCTGCATGTGTCCTCCTGTTTTATCCAGCAATCAGATGATGAATGTGTCCTTGATCTTGATCTGATCACCGACCTCGTACTTCAGATTGATGCCCACGGAGAACCAGGTAGGTTCTGCCTTGCCCCCTTGCTCTTTCCCTTGCTTTTTCCTTTTGCTGGGGGGGGGAAAAGTGAACCCTGCAGAGCCCAGACTCTTTGCAGAGAAAACATGATGCTGAGCTGACTTCTGCAAGGCCACCTTGAATTTCTGTTGAACTGCGTGGTCTCGAGCAGTGTGGCATGAGTTAATTTTGAGTCTTGGCTAAGACAACATCTGAGTCCTCAGTGTCTCAGTCTTAGTGTCCTGAGATGCAGCTGTTCCTGGGGTGAAGGGCAAGACTTGTCTGTGCTCCAGCATTTGCAACCTTGTGCTGCACAATTTAGTTATTTTTCTGTATTGGAAACCCATCCCTGTTAAATACCTTTGCCTGGGAGGTGATGTTTTTGTGAAGAAGGCAGGACTCTCAGATGACTTCTAAGAGTTTTAAGTGTTTCAAAGCTAGTAGAAGGTATTCACTCTGAAACTACAGGTAGCTTGGTTTCTTTCTGGCTTTAAAACCTTGCCCTAATGAGCTCACAGAAGCAGATACAGCATAGCAGGTATGAAGTCTAGACAAATGTTCCCCTGGGTCTGACTTCCCAYAACGGCTGTATCTGTCACTTGTTCACGATAAGTATGATGCAGGTTTCCTTAGCCATCAGCTGGCAGGGGCACCACAGACCAGGGCCCTKCTTTTCTTTGGGTTTCTTGGGCTAAAGGTTGCTGTGGACTTCRGGAAATAATGGGTGCCCCTTCTGTGCAGCAGAAACGGTTTCTGTGTCTCCAGCTGGGGAAAAGTGCTTGGATTTCTAAGTTGCTTGTTCTTAACTCTTACTCTATTTCAGGTGGGATCCTCTGCTTCCTCCCTGGTTGGCAGGAAATCAAAGGAGTGCAGCAGCGCCTGCTAGAGATGCTCGGATCTCAGAACAGCCGGTACCTCGTCTTGCCAGGTGAGATGGCAGCGCCAGACCTTTTCTCCCCAGGATTCAGGAGAATGGATAGGCCAATTGACTTGATGAGCCCCTTCAGCTGTTGCACTCTGATACAGAGCAAGCTTATATGCTCTGATGTACGTACCTCTTGTGTAATTGTGCATGTTAAGCACGAATAACTCCTCCGAGCAGAGGCCATCCAAACCTGTATGTGATCAAAGAAACTGGCTTCCTGTTTGCCTCCAGCAATTCAGAATTAGGCAAGGAGGAAACTGCTAAATTCTGCATTGCTGTAGCTGCATGCTGAGCCTACATAGAAAAGATCTTCAAGACCTGTTCTGTGGGATGGAGCTGTACTCTGTAGCTCAGCTTTTTGATTAGTGAATTTAACGTTCTCTATCCCAGGAGGGAAATTTTTAACAAAAGCCAGTATTACTCTGCAAGGCTGTAAGATTTTTGGGGTTGGTTGGTTTGGGGTTTTTTTGTTTGTTTTTTAACAGTCCTCCCTATTTAGTGTCAAATAAGGCCAGCCAGGAGCACAACTTTGAGCAGCTCAGTTGTTAATAAATGCAGGTGGTGTTTTGTGAAAACTGCATGTTCTTGTGCTCCCCTGCTGTTCTGTGCAGTTGCTGGGAATTTCTCCGCATCAGTGATCAGTAATAGGGCAAATATGTGATACAGAAGAGTTACAGGCCCTTGCTGATAATCATTTTGACCAAGTGAAACCAAATGACAACGAGGATACCCCATTCCCCTGCCCCATAGGTCTTTTGAAAAGGGGGAGCTGCAGACCTGGACTGTGGGAGGGAGTGGGACTTCTGCTTGGGGTCCAGGGATATTCTGGTGGTGCCATTAGCCTCTCTGGGATGGGAGGTGATCAGAGCTTCTTCTGATGTTGAAGCAACTGAAATGAGGCCTTCCCTAATGATGTGTGGAAGATTTTTCCTGGGGTCTGGCTGGCAGGAAACTGCTGACAATGACCATCAGTATTACAAATGGTGTCCCCATCCCTGTCCCCCATTTCTGGAAGTGGGAGGTGATGATACAAGAGGGCTAAGAATCTCTGCCCACCCTGGCCTTGTACTGCAAAGCAGCTCACAAGGGCAGGACTGACTGTTTTTTATCTCCTAGTGCACTCCAACATCCCCATGATGGACCAGCAAAACATCTTCCAACGGCCTCCACCTGGTGTCAGGAAGATTGTCCTGGCCACCAACATCGCTGAGACCTCCATCACCATCAATGACATTGTCCACGTGGTGGACAGTGGCACGCACAAGGAGGAACGCTACGATCTAAAGACCAAGGTACTGATGCTTTCTCGCCTCTTAAGTGTATTTGGGACATACTGGAGCTAATGGATGTTTTCAGAGCAACATTTGAGATGCCATTAATTGGATGATAAGACCTGCTTCCCATTTGGCCCTTGAGGCACTGGCACTGTGTCCCTGTTTGGGGACAGAGTGTTTGGCTCGTCATTCAGAGAGTGTTTGCCTTTACCAGGCTCCCTCCCAGGCTCCTCATCGACTCCTGCTGAACAGGCAAAAGTCTGGTGTYTTCAAAGAAATTTAAGGCAAATCCTGCTCCCTTCCCATCTCTCTGTTACACTATCTAACATCTGTAGCTTTTCCATTTGCTTTCTGCCTTTTTCCATGATTTCATCATAAACTGCTCTTGTTTGAAGCTATCTTGACCCCAGTGCCTTAGCTTGTTAGTCAGCTTTAAGGCGGGGGGTTTACACTGCTCTCAGGCCATGTTTCTGACGGCGTTGGGCCCTGCGAAGGCTCTTGTGYGTACATTTTCCTAACAACGTGAAGGCAGCTGTGCCACTGTTGCTCTTGGAAGAAGGGATTCTGGCTATACGCTGCTGCCCCTTGCCCTCCCTGTGCTAGAACATCTTACAGGGCCAGGTGGCGATTCACACCTTGGAACAGTTCTACTTTAAAAACAACCCTTTTATGTTTGCCCAGTTTTAACCCACTTCATCTCACAGTGCAGACCCTGCCTGTGCTAGCACGCAGCAGGGCTGGCATGGGGGAGGCGGGGACCACGCTTTGCTGGCAGCTTCCCAGCAGAGCAGCGTGATGAGCCCCTGGGGAGCGCAGCGAYGTGGGGCCAAGGCAGGTGTCCAGCAGATGGCATCAGGGTCTCATCCATGCACTGAGCGGCTCAGGCCTTCACGCTGCTRCTTGCTAGAGACCGGCATTGCAAGATGCAGGAGACTGGGAAAGGCTTCCCTTGCCCTTTAGCAGGATGGTTGATCAGTTGTGAGGAGTTTCCRAGGTCTGTGGACTGGATGGAAGGCTGCACTTAAACAGGACAGAGAGCCATGAGAGCGTTCATGCCTAATCCTTCTTCTCCTAGGTGTCCTGCCTGGAAACGGTGTGGGTGTCCAAGTCAAATGTGGTGCAGAGGCGAGGGCGTGCTGGCCGCTGTCAGTCGGGATTTGCCTATCACCTCTTCCCTCGCAGCCGCCTGGACAAGATGCCAACTTACCAGGTTCCAGAGATCCTACGCACCCCACTGGAGAACCTGGTGGTTCAGGCCAAGATCCACATGCCAGAGAAAACAGTAAGCACAGTACATGCCTGCAAGACTGCAGCCGACTGAACCAGCAGGATGCGGCCTGCCTGGTGCCAGTTCCAGAGACGTGATTTGACCACAAACACGAGTAGGAAAAACCCGAGATGCTGATGACTTTAGTTCTTTTAACTTAACTTTTAACTTCTAGGGAAGTTAAGACCAGGAAATGTATAGATTACTTAGATTACAGAGTATGTCTAAAAGACTCTGCAAGAATGGAGAGGGCTGAGCTCATATCCCTGTCGGCAAACAAAAGAGGGAACCGTGTCGCAGTCTGGGGCCCTGGGGCAGGGCAGTGGGCTCCCCAGGGCTCTCCCACACTCCTGTATGGGAAACATGCCCTTTTTTTTTTTTTTTTCTTTTCCCTTCCCCCTTGCTGTGTTACAGGCAGTTGAATTTCTCTCCAAGGCTCTGGACAGCCCCGACATCAAAGCTGTGGATGAAGCAGTGATCTTGTTGCAGGAGATCGGTGAGCTAATGCTGCGTCTGTGAGCTAATGGTGTGGGTGTGACGGAAACATGTTTGCTGTCTAAACATGGGAAGTGGGAGCTGGCATAGGATCCTGTGGGACAGACTGGGCAGGATTGACCCTAGATGGGGATGGCAGCTATAGGGGCTTCCCAAATCGTTCGCGTTGTGGTGCTATTTTATTCCCCACGCTGCTTTGCTCAAGAACTGGGGACAACTTATCACCATATAAAAAAAGAAAGGGGGGGAGGGCAGAGAAGGAAGAAAAGCTGGGAYCTGGAGTTCATAGCTGGGGTCTTGTGGATTGGCATCTGGCTGTTACAGCCTTTTCTTTGGCCTTGGGTCAGTTAGACCCGGGACGTTCTGGGTGCTTACTGCAGGCACCTGTGCTGTGTGCCTCTTTGGGAGGTTACACCAAATCTTCCAAGCCCAGTAGGCGAGTTCTCCTGACGCCTCCCCAAAGCCACTGGCCACCACTTTGGCCCCACTCGGTGCTAATGGATGTGCCCTCGCGGGCGGCTCTGTTGCAGGCGTGCTGGACCAGCGAGAAGCCCTCACCACTTTGGGCAAACGCCTTGCCCAAATCTCCACAGATCCTCGGCTGGCAAAGGCCATCGTCTTGGCGTCTATCTACCGTTGCCTCCACCCTCTGCTCGTCATCGTTTCCTGCCTCACCCGGGACCCCTTCAGCAGCAGCCTGCAAAACCGTGCAGAGGTGGACAAGGTGAGGAGCCCCTCCCAGAGGAAGGCGGAAAGCAGGAAGGGAAGGGGCTGCCGCTTCGCTGACATGTGTGTCTGTCTCCCAGGCCAAGGCTGTTCTAAGCCGGGAGAGTGGGAGCGATCACCTCGCGTTTGTCAGAGCTGTGGCAGGCTGGGAGGAGGTGCTGAGACGCAGAGACAGTCGTGCCAGGGATAACTATCTGCAGGACTATTACCTGTACGGCCCCAGCCTTCGCTTCATCAACGGTGAGTCCCAGAGGCTTGCCTCTCCCCTCTGTCCCCTGAAAAGGCTGAAGCACTGGTGAAGAACATGGTGCAGAAATGGGGTAGACTGGGCAGGTGACTGCTGGACTGGGCACAGGTTCTGGCTTTGGCACTCGCCCTGTGTGCCAGGGAGGCCACAGGCAGGACAGGTCTCGTGTCCTAGCGCCGAGGCTGAGCCTCCACCAGCCCACACAGCTGGTGCTGCCGGGCTGAGGTTATTTCATTCACAGTGGGGTGAAGGAGAGGCTGAATCTCATTCCTGTCTCCTCCCTGTAGGCCTCGTCAAGCAGTTCTCTGAGAACCTCTATGAAGCCTTCCTGGTGTCGTCCCCATCTGACTGTACCATGCCCTCGTCTGTATGTAACCAGTACAGTGAAGAGGAAGAACTGGTCAAGGGAGTCCTCATGGCTGGGCTCTACCCCAACCTCATCCAGGTACTGGCTCCCTGCTCTGCCATTGCTCTCCTGCGCTTGCTGGTCACCGCAGGTAGCACAGGGAAGCGTTGAGGTGCCAGAGACGCTTGTGCTCTCGTGGGAGCGTGTGTCCTAGGCAGGCTGCCTGCTTGTGCTTCTTGGTGCTGCTCCAGTGCTGTCCCTGGATCCCTCCTTGTGAGGAGTGGCCCCCTCCAGACTTCGCAGGTCCATGCTTGGGTCTTGTAGCTTGGTCTGGGAGCCATCAAGGTGGCATCTTCCTCCTGTTTGCGGCCCCTGCATGGCGTTCGGTGACTGCCAGGCCTGGTCACCCCCACGTGTTTACTCTGCTGACACAGTGGAGCTTCTGGAAGTGGAGGAACATATTTGCCCCTATATACACGTAGGAGAGAGAGTCGTTGGGGAAAGCCAGGCTGGCTGCCTGTGGGCAGTGCCTGCTGGTTGTGCAGGTGTTTGAGATGCTCCTCTCATTTCAGGTGAGACAAGGCAAAGTGACCCGTCAAGGGAAGTTCAAACCCAACAGCTACGCGTATCGGACAAAGGCTGGCACCGTTCTGCTCCACAAGTCAACAATCAACAGGTGGGTGATCTGTGTCTGTCTGTGACCGTGGGAGGGGGGGACCCCACACCATGCACTTCGCAGCACCAGCTGGCTGTGCTGAGGACCCCGGCACTGCCTCCGACACGAGTGCCAGTACCGGAGCACAGCACATCTCTGCCTGTGGTTGAYGAAGCTGTTCCCCTGTGCAGGGAGGCATCCAAGCTGTACAGCCGCTGGCTAACATACTTCATGGCGGTGAAGTCCAATGGTGGGGTGTTTGTGCGGGACTCATCCCAGGTCCACCCGCTGGCCGTGCTGCTCATGACTGACACAGATATCCATGTCCGAGGTGAGTGCTGCAGCGGCTGCAGGGCTGACGCGTCCACCTGCACGTCCTCTTGTGCCGCTGCAGGCTCCTCCTGCTGCACCTTACACCCCAGGCACCCCGCTCCTACAGCGGTGCCACAGTCTCAGGGGCTGCAAGGTGGCTACCCCTGATCTCTACTGCGAGCAGCTCTGCTTCTTCTCTTGGCCAACTATCTTCCCCTGCTTTCTAAGCCTCTTGCTTTGGACTGGGTGTTGCTGTAATGGGGCCACAAAGGCGATGATTTGTGAGCTGTTCTCAGCTGTAGCTCTCCAGGGAGACAAGGAAACCAAGCCACAGGCAGGCTGAGCAAGCAGGCTTGTGCCTGGAGGCTCATCCTTGGGGAATGAGGAGCTGAGCTGGTGTGTGGGGAGGAGTGAGCCCTTCTCCCCGTGGATGTGTTGCTTTAGCCCGTGGGTTTTTGGCAGTGCTGCAGTTGGTCTCTAGCCCTCGAGCTCAGAGGGGCTGTGCCATCAGTCACCTCCTGTGGGAAACAGGGAGGATCCCAGTGTGATGGGTCAGAGTGCTGCCTGGCTTTTGTGGGAACTGTTTGGCCCAGTTGAGTCCCCGGACTCTGGGCTAAAATGCGTGTGGGGAGGACCCGCGCTGCCCCTGATAACGGTGGTGGAGAGGGCCAAGCGGCCAGCATGGGCTGGAACAGGTCAGCACCATTCCTGCTTCTCACCTCCTCTCTTCTTCCCACTAAGATGATGGCTGGCGAGCAACAGTCTCCCTGACAGACAGTGATCTCCTGGTGCTGGAGGGAGACTCCTACACCATCCGCCTCCTGCGTGATTTCCGTGTGTCGCTCTCCAAGATGGTGGAGACGTGCCTGTGCTATGAGATGGCAGCCATCCCTGGGGACCTGCACCACCAGCACAGCCAGCTGCTCGACATCCTGGTGGATCTGCTCAAAGGCCCTCCTGGCAGCTTTGGCGCTTAGGCAGAGCTGGAGGATTGTGTGGGGACTTGTAATTTGTATAAAGATGTTCACAAATGTTTATTTAAATAAAGTTCTATTTATCCCTTGTGAAGTCATCTCTCTCCATCCTAGAAGATTAATGTTGTCTGAATCTCCTGCTGTCGGCTCCGTGCATGGTCACCGCGTAGGAAGAACCAGCGCAGTACCGCCTGGAATGGACTGGAAGTGCCGATGGACCCTGACACGAGCCTTGTGGACAGCCACCTCCTCCGCTCTTAACAGCGTCAGTCCCTGAACTGGAAAGCAAGGACGCAGCTGCTGCGGGCCGTCCTCTGCCCCATCCCCACGGGGCCGGGCTGGAGCAGCTCTGGCACGAGAGCTTCTCCCGGCTCAAGAGGAGGACGGATGTCTTGGCTTGCGGCTGTGCCTGCTCTGGCAGGGGCCAGGCAGAGCATGGATCCGGCAGCTCTGGTGCAGGGTGGTGATTGTTGTCGTCTTCGCTCTCCCGGCGCCGGGTGCCCTGAGGACGTCGGAGGGGAGGAAGCCCTGAAGGCGCTGGACGGATGTGACATTCCACGCGGGATCTCCGAGCCTCACAGCGGGGGCCCTGCCACCCCACAGCGCGAGCGCAGTCGTGCCGTTATGAGTGTGAGATGTGACTTGTCGTTCCTAATCTGCCTGTAGTTTTTGTCCTCTTGCGTTGTTATTATTTTTCTTTTTTTTTTTATTATTTCTTGTTCTCCCTACGTCAAGGAGGCCGGATCCCTGTAACTTGTGCAACACAGGGCATGATTGTAGATGCCAGTCTGCCTGTGAGCGCTTTCTCCTGCAGGAAGCCAGGAGCATAGGCACAAAATTCTTTGTTTTCTATGAACAGGGACCATATTTCTGTGGAAGGAGGATTGTGACAGGCACAGCATTAAATGAGGAATCTGGAGTTTAATCCCAGCTTTGCCTTGGATTCCCTGTCAAATGAAGACAGTGACCTACCTCACAGGGCTGTTGTGAGGCTTCGTTAATGTTTGTAACGCATGTGAGCCCTCGGGCTGGACAGTGCGGGAGAGGAACAAGTACTTCACACTCGGTTTGCGGGCGGTGGGGTGTAGCTACAGGGTTGTGCCCTCACGGGGTGGAAGCATTGCAGGGCTGCGAATGGTGCTGGAGGGAGGGCTGGCTGCTGCTTTCCCCAGCAGCTGAGCAAAAGGCGGTTGCAGGGCCTGGGATCATTTGTTTTTATTCACCATTTCTTATGCTCTTTGTATCTGAAATCAATGCGAGGTTTGACCGCACTGGCCGGGGCGCGCTCCGCCGCGCGATGGAAGTGGCAGAAATCCCTCAGCTGAGCGCGGGGGCGAGGCCGAGGCTGTTTCTGCACTTGGGAACGATGGCAAAGGGGTTCCTGCCCCGGCAGCGTCCGCCCTGCGCTCGGGACGGGAGCTGCCTTCCTCGGGGGCCACTGTTTGGTTCTCCCAGTTGTTCTCTACTAAGATTTAATTTACTCGTCATGGGCTTTAATTAACGGAGCTGTGGCCTCTGCCATCCGAACTGATGTACTGTAGCGGGGTGCGTGCAGGAGCCCCGCAGCTCCAGCGGCAGTGGGCAAAAAGCACAAGAGCGGGGGCTGTGGGGGCTTGGAGCCGGGGCTGGAGGCGTTTCTGGCTCCGCTCTGCCGGGCTGTGGTGGATGAGCCAGYGCGGGGCTCTCGGAGCCCTGCAGCCTGTGTTCACTCAAAACTTTTCATCTTCATTTCACTTGCTTGAGGTTGTCACTATTATTTGACCAGTGTTTGTTTCTTTTGGCCTGTATAATGGGCAGTATGGTTTTCCCTTCCAGCAGGTTTAAAAAAAAAAAAAGAAAAAAAAGAAAAAAAAGAAAAAAAAAAAGACTAAGCTATTGTCTAAATGGTTCAGAACTAGTGTGATATTGGGATACTTCAGTGGCTGTTATGTGATACTGGATCTTTTTACAACATAGATTAAAGACAATAAAAAGGGATAGAGTAGTAACTGCCTCTGTCCTCTTCATTCTTTTTTTCTTTTTTTTTTTTTCTTCCTCC
>JAYKAV010002684.1:585308-619850 GCA_035582835.1 Phoebastria nigripes
AAGCTTGTTGTTTCCTTGCTGCTTTTCCTGGGACGGGGAAGAGCAGCAACGGCTGCTCTTCCTCTGCTGGGAGAGGTGCGTGGGTCCCCCGGCCATGTTGTGTGAGAGCAAGGAGCTTCATGGCTGTGCTGGCCCTGCCTGCGCCCGAGCTCCTGCAGAGGGGAAAGCAGCCGTGTTCGCCTGGGGTCTGGCGTAAGGGGCTGCAGCTGCAGCGGGCTGCGCAGGTGGAAGCAGCGTGGTGAAGGTGCAGTGCTGGTAGTTCTGCAGAAGGGACCCAGCCTCGCAGGAACCTGCTCTCAGTTAAAGCCTTTGTGAGCTGAAGGGTCGGGGGGGTCACAGACATCACCCAGGCCCCCGGGCTCCCAGCAGCCATTGGCACAGAGGCACCCAGGAGCTGTGGCTGCCAGAGGCGGGGGATTTCCACAGCAGGGCAGGGGAAGCGGGGAGGGGAGCTGGCTGCTGCGCTCTGGGGGCAGGGACTTGGGCAAAGCCTCCCTGGGCTGCCAGCGGCTGTGGGTCAAAACCCTGTCAAGGCCACTGCTGGTTGGGATCTYGGGCCACATCCATCCTCTGCACTAAGCCTGAGCCAAGGTAGAAAACCTTTCTTTTTTTTAAGCGCAGGCAGGGGGGCACCTGCTCCAAGGCTGTGGTGGCCCCTCAGGGCCCCCTTCCATCACAGCTGTGTACAGGACCTTGCGCTTCCCCTGGAGCTGGGCTTGGCTGCTGCTCGAAGAGGAGCCAGGTGGGATGGGCAGAAGGACCGGTGCCAGCACAAGCTGTGTGTGCGCCTGCAGCTCTGCCCGCTGGCTGTACCAGCCGTGCTGCTCCGCACAYGGGCACCAAGGGCTCTCCTTAGCCCTGGGGGGGTGGCAGGCTGGTGCCTGGTGTGAGCCCAGCAACCCTCTCCCCTCTGAGCCCAGGCTGGAGGAGCAAAGCCAGGGATGGAATTTTCCCATGGTTGAAGTCATTGGAGACGACAAAATTGCGTCACCCCCTTCTTCACGCCTTCCTCTGCCACCRGTAGGACATCAGGTGTCCCCTGACTGTGCCAACACCCCCCCGGCCCGGCCTTCCCAACCCCCCCACAAACTCACGCCCAAGCTGAGGAGGAACACCTAGAAGCTTTATTTCAACCCTTTACAATAGTAAGAATCACAACATCAAATCAGGAAATGTTGCTAAGGAGACGACAGTCTTACAGCCCCTCGCAGGAGGGTGAGACAGAAAGGCAGAAGCAAACGGGTTTGAATTCACTCCAAGGCAGGAGGGGCTCTGCCCCGGCCCCCCCCTGCCCACAGAGCTGTTGTCTCAGGCCTTACACCCATGCACTAACTCCCCCCTCCCCAGCCCTCRCCTCCCTCCCCTCAGCACCACCCCACTACAGCACAGGTACAGCGGTGTTGCTCGCCCCAGCAGCCAGCGCCGGCTGCACCCCTCCTCGGGCAGCATGGTGCACCCACCGCCACAGAGGAGASAGTGCTGCCGCAGAATAATCCTATGACACAAAATAATAATAATACGTCACATTTAGAGAACGCTTTACACACTGCTCACTCCTCACAACAGCCTGGTGAGGTAAGTAGTATCATCCCCACCTTACAGATGGGGAAACTGAGGCAGAGAGGTTAAGTGACTTCCCGAGACCACAGAAGGAGCCAAGAGCCGGGATCAGCCCTCCTGGGTCTTGCGCCCCAAGCCCTTGGCTCCAGCCCCACTGTCCTCTCGGTCCAATTCCCGCCCCGATGCGGTCATTTCCCCCACTGTGTCATTACTCGTTGTACCTATGTTATGGGGTAATCGAAGCTGCAGGCAATGCTGAATGCTGGGGTGGGACGATCACAACGGGTGCAAGACAGGAGCCTCGTGTCTGATATCTTACTCTAGACACCAGCTGGTGGCCAGCGAGACTCACGTGAGGAAGATTTGAAAGGCAAACACTTAATCTAGCTGGATTTCAGGTGGTGAGGAGGAAGGAGAGACGGAGCATGCTTTCCGCTGCTGCCTCCCATAGCAGTTTTCCACCCCCACCCGCAGGCTGCCCTGGGCCAGGAGGGCTTTCGGGTGACATTTCTCCCAAGCCTGGAGGCTGCTGGCCTCCCGACAGCTACGGCCGCTCGGCCTTTTGCAGGGACAGCGTTGAACAGCCATGACCGGCTCAGGAGGGGCTCGGCTATTCCCTGCTTCTACATGCAGGGAGGACACAGGAGCCCCGGTCACCCCAAGGATGTCACCAACATCAAGCTCCTGCCACGTTCCAAGACAACTAGAAATTCTGCCTAAACAACACAAACACACAAGGGTCCTAGAGCCCCACTCACACACTGACACTACGCAGGAGACAACAGCGAGGGTCAGCGTAGAAAACTACATTCAGTTTGCAGTCAGGACTCCGACCCAAGGGGAGGCGTGCGCTGGGGGCAGCAGCAAAGCTGCCGCGGCTCCCAGGGCCTCCTGCTCCTGTGGCCTCAAGTCCACAAACTTGGTTACTTGAATGTACTTTGTTTAACAGTATAAAAAGCCCCAAAGTAACTGTATATATGCCACTGATATGCAGGGAGACACCAGGCTCCAGCAGACAGGACGGCAGCTGAGCAGCCCGGGCCATGGGGAAGCCTCCTGCCTGCCAAAGCACAGGCGCCGCTGGGAAGGGACCCCAGCGCCTGCCCTTCCTGCTGCGCCGCAGCCCCTGCCCGCAGCCTGCACTGCTTTCTCCTCGCTTCAGCAGCTCAGACACCTCCAAGCCAACGCTCACCCTGACCATGAGCTTAGGTAAGGTCTTTGCTGAGCATCTTGCCTGAGGCAGGAGCAGGCTCCAGCACACCTGGAGCTCGACTGCTGCCCACACACCCCTGCGCACGCTGCCTCTGTGCCCCATCCAGTGGGGACCGAGCCCACCCGTGCCTGACTTCTCCCAGCTCACCAAAGCCACCAGGCTGCTCTGGCCGCCCCAGCCCTCCCCTCTCCCCCGCGCTGCCTTCCCCAAGAGCAGCATCAGGCCAAGTGCAGCTGCAGAGAAAGCCAGGACCCACACAAGGCATCTCAGGACAGGAACATGTACGTTCAAGTTGCATCTAATTCAGACCACAAGTCTTCCCCCCCCCCCCCAAGAGAATTTGCTATCATCATCTCTAGCCCTAGATCAAGCCAACGGCAAACCCAGCTCCTTCCCCCGCTCGCTCTGGCTGGGCAGGCACTCAGCCAGCCAGCAGCTTCTCTGCAGTCTTCGTTTAAGGTCTCAGCACTAACCAGCTCACTCCCACCTCTCCAGATAGAGGAAACTAAAGTCATTTTCACCACACATGGATCTCTTCCCAGGCTAGCAGTATGTACAGCTGTTTCCTTAAAATAAAATTAAAAAAAAAAAAAAATCCATATTAAAACTGAAGCTGTCCTAGCAAAACCACACCAAACTAGTGTATCTGGATTTAGTTTGTCAGCTAAACACAGGCACAACAAGTGTTAGAGAAAGTGGCACAGAAGCACAGGTCGGTTGGTTAGTGTTCAGCTGAACCATGTGAGAGTCTGGGAAGGTTTGTGCATGTTCAGAGACAGGCCTGAATGCCGCCGCAACCGTATGCAGACATGAAAGCCTTATCCAAGACTGCCGAGCGGTCAATAAATCAGATAAAAGCGATGCAAGGGGAGAAGGTGGCATTACTGTCCTTTTGCAGGGTGTTAGGGGTTTGCTTGCCTTTTTTTTTTTTCTTTTTTCTTTTTTTTTTTTTTGCAATCTCAGAAGATAAAGTGCAATGTTGCCACTTGCTGTCCTCCTGCGGCACCTGAACGAAGACCAGGACCCGGCTGCCTCCCTCTGCCTGGGGAATCTCACCCCCTGGGTGCCCAGGGCAGAGCAGCAAAAGGAACGCGACATATCAGCTTCCACCTCCTCTTTGGTTAACCACAAACACCACCGGACTTTGCCGTCCCCACCTCGAGCCTGCGGCTGGTCCCCGGCCCTGCCCACCAGCACAAACTTCCCAGCTCCCCCGCCTGCCCGGTGAGCCTGGAGGTCAGCTTCAGCCTGCTGCCAGCCAGCATTTGCCTTTCGCAGGCAGGGAAGCAGGGCTCCCCGCACACCGTGCGGGCACAGGACCCCCTCGACAGCGCCTGCCTGCCCTAGCCCGGAGCAGGTCGACATTATTGCTTGGGGAAGCACAGCCCCTGCCTTCTCCTGCTGAGGGATCAGCCTGCTCTCCTCTCAGTCCCTCTCCTCCAAACTTCCCCTCAATTCAAGTGTTGGAAAAAAAAAAAAAACACCCCAAGACTGACAAGATCAAGCTGGTGTTTAGAATTTAGCAGTAAGAGAAAGAAGGAAGCATCAGCGAAGGGGCAGTGATATATACCGGAGGGCGGCATGCAGGTGAACGGGTGGTCGGAGGCAGCACCATCACGGCCACGGGACAGGCTGGAGGGGTTCAAAGCATCACGACACAGCTCTGCTCTCTTGAGAAATGAGGTTTCCAACCCCAGCCCGGAGCTGCAGACAGCATCTGCGCCTGCCCAGGCAGCTGCCTGCCCCGCGCAGGGTGGGAGGGCGGCTTCAGCCCCTTCCCCAGCTCCAGCTTTTCTCTCTGCAGAGCCAGCCACATGGCAGGAGAGCGAGAGGGCCCGGGGTGTTAGTGCTGGCCAGTCTAGGGCTGGCCTCGGCAGCGGTGAACGGCGAGGCCACACAGAACAGACAACACGAGGACAGGGAGCGACCAGCTCGGCTGCGTTCCCTGGTTCGGGATTAGAGGGATGTGGCATGGAGGGGAGGGGAGGAGGAGGAGGAGGAGGAAGAGAAGGGAAGCACTGGGAGTTTTCTGGGGTATATATAACCGCCCCTTTCAGGTGCAAATCTGCATTGCTTATTTAAATTTGTATTTAAAGGAAAAAGCACTTATGAAACTAGCAGACGACTTTGATGCAAACTAGTACATTTTAATGCCATTTTATTAGAAATCATGCAAACTTTAATATAAAAAATACAAGTGCAATAAGAATCTTTGTGTGTAAATACAGATTCCGGGTTATCATGTCATTGTCGGCTTCCCAAAGAAATATTCCCACAAGCATGAGAAGCTGCAGGCTTCCCTCTGCCCCCTCCTTGAACAGCCCCCCCTTAGCACACGCCTGGTTCAGTTCACTTTGATCCCAGTGTTTTGTTATTCTGTTTTTTTTTTTTTTTTTTTTTTTGCTTTAAATTAGTTTGACGACCCAAGAACACTTTTTTTTTTTTAATTTATTTACATTTCATTTCTTTAGTGTCATTTGCAACATGAAACGAGGAGCTCACACCTCAAAGAGTAAGTAAATCTCCTTCCTAGTCAGAGCTGCAACTCCCTGGCATTAGAAACCTGCCTCCCCTGCCCCAGCCAAGGGCTCTGCCTCCCCCCCAGCCCTCCACAGACGTTCTGCTACCCCTGCCTCACGCCCTGGGTGAGAGGTGGCTTTTCCCTTCTTCCCCACCTCGGCCTCCCACCGTTCTTGCTCAGCCTGACGATACGGTTACCCATACATCAGCCTCTGTTAAAACAACACACACGCACACCACAGACCTGCTTTTGCCTCGGAACTCACAGCCTGCGTTAACCTGCAACTCCACCGCGAAAGCAGCCTCCTGCCCTTCCTCCAAACCTCAGGCCCTGGCCGAAAAAAAGATAAATCCCAGGACCTCGGCTGTGCAAGTTAATAAATAAACAAACCGTCTTTGCCTTGCTAATGCGCAGAAGGTCCTGTGCATCCTCCAGGGCTGGCGGTTTGGCCCTACAGGTTTTTTTTACAAGCATCGATTCAACGCGTCTCGTTGCAGTCAACACAGGCTTCATCTGCTCTGTTACAGCAAGTTTTCCTTTAACACAGTCTCGTGCCTTTCATTTCAGACATGGCTTAATCCCATGAATTTGCTCCATCGTTTTAAAATATTAAAAAAAAAAAAAAAACAACAACAACAACAAAAAAGTTACAATTGCTGGATATGTCAATAAGAAGCCAGCACTGCAGCAGCGGTTAATGTCTCTACTCTCCTACGGTTAGGAAAAGAAGGAAAGAGAAAAGGAAACTTAGCATGGGTTTGTAGCACGATAAATCATCAAACACATCGTCACAAAGAATAAAAGGTTAAAGTCAACAGTTAAAACAGCCTAACGTGTGTGTATAATATATATCATCATCAAACAGGATCAGCAGAAACTGAAGCGGCAAGGAGGAAAAGGTTGGGTTTTTTTTTTTTTTAAAAAGACAGAAAGAAAGATCACAGCTTATCCCTATTAACTCTGGCCTGGCTTCAGCCACCAGCAGCGCAGGCGTGCTCCTACCCAGCCACCCGCCGCCCAGGCTCGGTGCGCATCTCCCCACTGCTCGGGACAGTGAGACACAGCCTGGAAGTCGCTAGATGCCCGTCCCCGAAACACGACACTAACGCTCACTCTAGCATCCCCTTAAAAGCAAAAGGGACAAGGCGCGGAGAGGGAAGGAAGCCCTTTCCAGCCAAAAAGGGACCACCAGAGCCCGGCATGCTCGGGCAGGGGCGAGCCTCCAGGATGCTTCGAGGAGTCAGCGCGGCCGAAAGGGACGCTAGCCCTGCTAAACGCTGTCCCCTTCCCATCTAAAGCCAGACGCCGGGTTAAGAGAGCCAAGCTGCGTTACTCTGGGGAGCACGTGGGAGACGGGGCTGGGAGGGGTCACAAGCCTTGCTGAGAAAGCGCTGCAAGGGGAGCTGGCTGTTGCAGCGGTGACAAGGAGGCGACTGCGCCCAGGCTCTCGCTGACGGATGTGCTACGCCAGGGGGAAGTGCTGCTGGAAAGGTTGGGGGGTTTGGAGACGACAATTTCCGCTCCGTGGTCTGTTCGAGCCTTGGCCTTCTCACGGAACGTCAGCTTGTGAGATTCAATCTGCAGCGACACAAGGGCAGGTGAGAAGGGGAAGGGCAGGAGGAGGAAAGAGGAGGAGAGAGGGGACAGGAGGGGAATGGAAGACGATACCATAATGTCATCATTAGATGCCTGGAAAATAAAAGGCAATTTTCCGAATTAAAAAAAGGCAAAAAAACCCTACAGACATCGATACAAACAGTTCAACGTTCAGATTACAGCGGTGTGACCAGTGCCCTGGGGCGGCTGCTCTGCCCTGCTGCAGTGCTCTCCCCACCCCACCCGGCAGAGTGCGTAGAGAGAAGGCGCAGGCACTTACTTGTTTCTTGTATCTGAGTCTCGAAGCTCTGAATTTCCCTTTGGTCACCACCGCTCAGGGCAGTGGGCACTGCCGGCCCTATGCCATTCTCCCGCATCTCACTGCCTGCCTGGGCCGCTGTCACCTCTCCGTTCTGAGGGGCTGGCGGGAGCTGCCCTGGCTCCACGCTCCCCTCAGCCTACAATGAGACAACGGGGTGGGGAGGACGACAGGGACGAGTCAATAGAAGATGGGGGTGCAGGGGGGTGAAGTGCGGGTTCCCAGAGCCCCCTCCGCCCTCCCCAGCTGCCGAGACACACGCAGGGACGAGGGGGTGTTTGGAAGTGGGAAGCAGCCCCTCCGCTCCCTGGGAAGCCACCACCCTGACCAGCTTTCCAGCTTCTCACAGCACTTCGGTCCCCGCAGACCCATTGGCCCCACGCTGCTCCCTGCCAGCTCGTCTGAGCGCGGCCGCCGTGTCCCTGACCACGGGGTCCAGAGCTCAGCACCCCCTCCCCAAACGCACGCCTGTAACRCCCTGGTGACGGAGGACTGACGAGGCAAAGGCAGACCAAGGCACGTTGACAGGACTAAAGCAGAGCGCTACGGGGTCAAAAGCAAGCGGGTTGTTTGGGTACACCACAGTGAAGCAGCCTCCATTATTTGCGGACATGTTTATAGAMCAGACCCAAATGATACATAGTGGACCCCAAAACAGGACGGCCAAGTTTGCACAAAGGACCTCATCCTCACTTGGTGCTGATGCTGGACTATGAATTGGGAGTGCAGTCTTTAGAGAAGACTCTGTCCTGGTCTGTTCTTCCTCGTCATCCCAGCTGGAGTCACCAACTTCTACTAGCCTTAGAGAAGACCTAAGTCCTACTGCCATTAGAGAAGAGACTAATATGCTGGTGGGAGCCTGCTGCGAGTAATGCAGAGTTGCTTGGAAAGACATTCAGACACCACCAACACTGCAGGGCATGGCAAGCAGAGAAGATGCCACACTGGACCAGCCCAGCTCCGGGAAGGAGCAACCCATCCAGCCAGGACATCCCCTTGCTGCCACGTTCAGTAGGGAGGAGTACGGGGAGAGGGTGGCACCCTCCAGTCCAAAGCAGCTCTGCTCTTACCCCACGAAGTCTTATCCATGGGGAATAAGGCTGCTGCGTTCTTCTCAAGACTAAGTCAGGCCCTCTCCCTGCAGCCCAGGTAGCAATGCGAGACAGCCATGGACTGGCTCTGTACCTGCTTACTCAACAAGCAGCAAAACCACCTGGCCTTCCTTCTGGGGTCCAAGTTCCCACCCATGAACTGACAGCAACACTGGTATCTAGGTGCTTCTGCAAGAACTACAGGGACTTGGATGATCCCCACACCTCCATCAGAGCCACAGAGGGTAGCTGAGCAAGAGCAGCCAGCCCTCTTGAACGTGTGTGCCAGTCCCTAAGTGCCACCTGCCCCTGCCCTGACGACAGCACTGGCTGAGATCTGTGGGATGCAACAGGGAAATTATTTGGTCTCTGTACTGCAAGGCTAAATATTAGAGCCCCAAAAAATACTGGATGAGAGCGAGTGTCATCAACAGAGACTCTTTGCACCCATGGAGATGGGGGAGAAATATTTAAGAAATCAGACTAATTCTGAACAGGCAAGATTTTAGAACTTGAATGAAAACTCTAGTTACCAGCAAATAGCACCAGTACATGGCCTAGATGCTCCAGTAATCTGGAACAGCCAGGCACCGTTACAGAAAGTTCCCTATCCCTACCAACACACCAGCAGCTTCTCTAGTTCCTTTCAGCTTTTCACCGAGCCCTGATTTGACAGGCTGAAGTTTATATAAAGGACTGGAGATGGGAGAGTCCTGATGTGTCCCCAGCAAATATTCTGGCAGTCACCTCTTGCCTTGTTTTAATGGGGATGATTAAGCACATACTAAATATACTTGTGAATTCTGCTGCATGATCTGCTCTTTAGGACAGGGATTATTTCTTTCAAATTCACACGGCATTTAACACAATAGCTCAACCCAGCTGAACTCTAAACCCTTCCACAACACAAAAGTGCTCAAACAAAACAATGCTGGGACAACCAAGGGAACTCAGTGTTTAGGAGGGGTTTCTTCTCCTCCGTCTGTCTACCCTGCTGGGGGCAAAGACGAAGTCATATTTTAACAGTTCTGATGCCGGAGCACAGGATTGTTTTCTCCGCTTCCAGCGCTACCAGCCAATTCAGAAGCAGCGGTGTTTCACATAAAAGCCCCAGCACTAGTGACTACCTAAACATAATCCCCAGCACTGCTCTAATCGTTACATGGCGTGATAGGTCAAGCCCACACATCCATCACTCGGTCAGTCAAGCGGGGGTAGTTTCCCTCCCCTAAGCACAGATGTCACATTGCTGTAGCGAGACCTACAATTTGTAGAGCTGAGGCTGGGGGCAGTTTATGTTCTCACGGGGAGAAGCGCTGAATCACAGCAATGAAAGYGCAACAATCTTTTCTTATCCTCACACAAAGGGCCTTTGGGCTGGGCTGCAGTACAGGTTACAGGCTGAAAACTGCTCCCAGGAGCTGCAAGGTGCTACCTCCCAGCACAGAGCACCTTGCTCTCACCAGCTTTACCAGGGGTAAAGAAAGGAGGAAGCCACAGGCAGCTTCTCTGATGGGCTCATAGCTTCCTCTTAGAGGAAGGACACAGATGGGCAGTACAAGCTCTCTGAGTAACACCTAGCAGGGAGCCCATTCAGGCAGGCCACGGAGCTGGTTCATAGCTCTCTCCTTTTCAACTCGAACTTACTCCTGGGGTTGACAACAGTAAGTAGATGGCTATAAAAGGCTGGGGGTGGAAAAGCTGCACTACATCAACAGCAGGACAAGGAGAACAACCAAATTTAAACCCTATCCTGATGTGCCAGAGCTTGCTGCACCCACCTTCACGGTTCCTCCTGTTGGTAAGTGTCCCACGTTGTCCAGAGAACCCACTTTGGCTTGGGCCTTCTCCTTGAAGTTCAGCTTCTGGTTCTCAATTTTGACATCTCCTCCCCCTAGAACAAGATTATGTAGGAGTTAATTAATGCCTCCAGAACAGTCCCACCTGAGATCTGTCCCCTTCCCAGCCCCACGGAGGAACCACTGRGGACCCAATGTACTTTGGAGGGGGGACACGACCAAGTAATACATTTAGTGTCTCAGTCTCTCTCCAGTTAAGGTTCAGTTTAAAAAACAGTAAGATCAAAGTTGGTGATCTCCACACCTATGCAGGCCAAGCAAGACTGCAAGCAAGCAGAGCTGCACAGCAAAGCCCTGGAGGTGCCCTCAGGTGAGGAACTCCACACGCCCGGACAGACAGGCTGGATGATATCCACACGCCAACTGCCTCGCTAGACCTGCTCGTGAACCTGTCTYCCCCAGCAGAGGTGTGAAATGCCACTTCCACCCGATCCCACACTGGTGCGTTTCTGATGGCTAATACCCGCGGCCCACTCCTATCCGTGTCCCTTGCCAAGGTCTCTGCCAGCTCAGCCCATCTGCGTAGTCRTCGGTGCCGGGACATGTTCTGCTTCTTTTTGTTAACTGCATTCCTTTGCTCGTTATCCGTTCCCACTCCTACTTCATCCCTGGCAGTTGTACGACTGCCTGGACCGACAGCTCCTCCCTGACACACAGACCCATGTGCCACTGCTTCAACTACTCAGGAGGCAGCCGTGCAGGCAGGGAGAAGCCAAGCGTGGGAACTGGATGGGCACTTCAGGTTCAGGAGAACAAGAAGGTCAGAAAAACAACTGTAGATTTCTAGCAAGATTTTCCTAGATTTAGAATACTGCAGTTCCCATTAATATATAAGACCATACGTGCAGTCCATATTCCAGTAGGTTTCTCAAAAAAACTATTTAAGTATGGCTAAGCACAACTTTGCTTCTCAGTGCCATCATTAAACACTCAGTCCTCAGCACTTTGGAAGCTTTGCATGGCCAATGATGGAAGCCAACTGATTCAGTCTAACAAAAATCAGTTAAAACATCTGACAACAGATAATTCTGGATGGATTATTCTGCTTTAATCAGCTCTGGACAAGAGCAGTTATTGTCACGCACAGCTTGTTATTACAGAGCATTGAATAAACAGAGGTCATGTTTGTGGCACCACGTTCTCAAAGCGGGAGCGTGTTTTGAGGCATTGAACCATGGTGCTCGGTGTATAAGGTTGAACTGCTTTCAACCTAACAGGCTGGCAGAAAGGGTGCAGGAAACTCCCAGGAGCAAAGGCAAGCTTGTCGTATTTGTTTTCGGCTTTGGCCAGCGAACTTTGTCCCTCGTGCACAGATGTTTGCCAGGAGTTTTCCTGTGCAGATAACTGTCCTCAGAYACAGACAAACCTGCGAAAGTCAGTGAAGTCACCATACTTTAGGATGCTACAAAGGTACAGTTCAAACAATCTGCCTACAGCCACAGTACCTTGAACTCAAGACTTGCCTACGCTCCAGCTGAGCGGTGGGCTGGTCGTTGCTTGGTTAGGACACCCGAGATTCGCAGGAATTCACGCAGAGTAATTGCTGTGTTCTCAGTGGGGAGCAAATAATTCCTGCACACTCATCCCGTAATATGTCATTAAAGAACCAAAAGTGTTTTATATAAGAAAGGAGCTGCTACTGAACTCAAAGCTAAAAAGACCCTTGTATCTGCTTTGAAGAACTGGAGGGAAGTTACTTTATCCTTCCACAGCACACATGTTCAGAGATCCCCAAAGCCCTCTGTAAGCATGGATGAAGCTTCCAGACTCCTGGAACGGTCATGGTAAGTATCCACTTTTTTTTTTTTTCTTCAAATGGGGAGGAAAAAAGAGAACTGAGTCGAAGCAGTAGATTATCTTCACAGGCAAGATGAAATCCCACATCTCCTAATCCTCTTCTCCACACCAGGAATTGCTAAGCAGCTAGATGGTACTTCTAGAAATATTCCCTGAAAGCAACAAACCCCTTAAACTATTTCAGTCGCAATCCAGGACTATACTTAAATGACTCGCAGTATCTGCAGACAAATCATGAGGAAATGGTAAAATATCTACCTGGCTTATGCTTGATATTTGCTTTAGAGCCACACTTCGAGGACACTTTGGAAAGGTCAACTTTCTTGTTCTGGATCTGCACCTAAAGAGGCAAAAAGAAACAACTCAACACAAAGAAACATTTCCTGTGAATCTGGAGGCCATCTCAAACACCAGGTCACATTTAATGAACCTGCACCCCTTTTTTACCACATTATTTTCTCCTATTGATTTCCCAGCCACTGTATGCCAAACGCTCTAGTCAGCTTTAGCATTATTTAAAGGCCTGCACCAGCCAGAAGTGGTTAATGTGAGCAGACAGAAATTGAGACCAGATAAAACTAACAGATGGACAGTAACCAGAAACGGGAGTCTTGAGTTCATGGCGCATTCGTGGAATACAAAAGCACTTGGGAGAGGGACCAAAAAAAGCCAATCCCATTGCCATGTTCCCCAGACTGTTTCTGTCCAGCACTGGCTCTGCCTCTGAAGACACGGGCCATTGCCTGGGCAGCTCCAGACAGTCACCAGGACAGATGTCATCTCACGGTTCTACTCAGCCACTCCCTTGCTGTAGGGCCAGAGATATGCCAGCAGCTCCAACTTTTTCTCTCTACCACCTTCAACGTGCAGACTGACCCACATCTAATTGTCAGGCTTTGTTTGCAGCCTCCTCACAGTGGTCTTTCCTCCCTGCCGAGAGCGGGACACCAGAGAGGATCATCGTGCCCAGATGGAACAAACTGCACGAAGAAGTTATCCCTTCTCAAAGACAAAACGCTGGGAGTTGGGAAGCTATTTCCTTTCCAGTATTATTTCCTTTAACGTTGTTCTACCAGTGACTTGATACTGGCATAGAAAGCCTTCAATGAAAAAAGCGTTCGGTGATGCAATCACGAAATCGTGAGATATTCATGACTCAGTAAATGACCTTCTTTCAAGTCAATGAGCCAAACATTCTAGCACGGTGTTTGTGGACATCAGTTTGAATTTGGGGAGAAGTGTCTTCTCTGGGGTAGGACAAAGGTGGAGTCAAAATGTCACAGTTTTATGTCTTTTCGCTCAAAAAATATTTCATCTCCGACACCTGGACCAAGTGCATTGTACAGAGCCCCATTTCTGACATCTTTAAAATTCCTCCTGCAGCTCCAGGTGGATGAAAAACTCCTCTATTCCAGAATTAACTTCTTGTCTAACTACTTGGAGATCTTTCATTTCATACAAACATAGGATAATTTATACTGGAAGAACTTCTGGTCATCTGGTCTAACCCCCTACTAAGTTGACACTCTAACTTTCCATGGGAAAAATCTGGGGGGTTTTGGTAGCAATGTTAAGAGAATCACCTCTCCCAAATGTGTCAGCAACCACCAGCTGGCACCTACGTGCACAGGAAGTTCTGCTATAGATTGTATCGCAGAGAAAATGAAAATCTTTCTTTTTGAATGTGACAAAAATTCATTCACTTACAAGCTACTCTAAAAGCTTATTGAGAATTATCATGATAATTTGCAATACATCTTTCTCAGGAAGCATGAATCCTCCTAGCACTTGTGAAGAGGGATGAGTCACAGCCCTGATGTCTTGTTTGCTCAGAATTAGTAGAACAGCAGAGTTCAGCCTCCTGCTAYGCTGTTCCATGTTCATGTACCCTGACTCAGTGACACCAGACACTCCGAAAAGGTGAGATCATGGCTACTGAATTTGATTTTCTTGGGGGTTGCTAGTAAAGTCACTACAGCTTTTATAATGAGTACTTGTTTGCTTGGAACCGGAATAAAACTGAATTTATTTCACCGAATGCATTTTAAAATAATAATGTTTGTTATGAGCTAGGGTAGACATACCCAGTTATGACTCCTCACGATTTCACCTGGGGATCCAAACAATTATACCTAAATGGAAGTGTATTTCTGGTAAGATTTCTAACATTAGTTGTTTTGAGTTTGCAATGGGAGACACGTTTAAAGGCTTGGGCTTGCATTTTTAGAGACAAATACTCAGACTCTGCTGCTAGAAAAAAAACTTTAGATCTGAAAGCTTGATACAGAGGCTCAGATGGGAAGTGTGATCCTCATCTCTTTTCAGATTTTCTATCTCTTATCATTTCCCAATSCATCTAAACAGGTCAAGCCAAAGGGTAGAGAAACATATGTACATTCCAAATCACCTTGTTAAATCTTCAAAAACATGTACGCTACCTGCACTTTGTAAAACCTACCTCTTTACTGTTGCTTTCCTTAAAAACAGAGGGGGAAAATACTAAAGCACAACAAAAGCTTTTACCCAGGAAGCCTAACTATGTTTGTGTCAAGGTATTTCTGGCAAATACAACGTAAGTAGGAACAATATCTACTGCTTTTGAACATGTGTTCTTGGGTACCTTGGAGGGGAGAAGAAATTATCTCTGTGTATAGAAGGCAAAATGGGTACCCAAACAGAGTGTACCAGCTAGGAACCACTTCACKTAAGTAGGATATCCATCACTTCTACCAGAGCAACCCTAAAGCTGAATCATAATTTGCTACTAACCACAGCTCTTGTCCACAGGATTCCTAAAAGCTTTAACTGAAGCCACAGACTAGAACAACGGACTTTCCAGACATCCCCATGAGCAGTGTGGTTCAGGAATTAAACATCGTGAAGTCTTCTATCAGAAGTGATCACCGTAACTATTTGAACGAGAAAACATCTTGGAAGAGGACACTAATATTACAGTGCCCCAAAGGGAGTGAGCAGATATAAAAATGAATAAAAGGAAATGTTTTTATAGGAAGCCAGACTGGCCGCTGCGCCTCGTCTACTCACATTGGTACAGGCAGTGCTGGGTTTGGGGGCGTTGGATGGCTGGGAACGACTGCCTGAAGCTGGTTTGGGGGCATTTGGAACCTGGAAATAATAAGCACTTTATTCTCTATTCTCAAAGCAAAAAAGTAGTTGAGCAAGGAGAAAAAGTGCAGTGGTAAAAGGAGAGTATGGAACAAGGGAAGAAGAAAGCAGGCACACACTTGTCCCCTAGAGTTGGGAATGTCCCCAGGACAGGACAGGAAAGAGGACAGGACAGGTTTGGTGATTCATTAGAAGAAAGAATAGTTCACTAACGTAGTTAATCAAGCAAGAAAAATATCCACCACGTTTAAAGCACATTTCTGTTGGCCTCAAAAAAAGGACAAGTATGTGTGAGACTCGTTGTCCGCTGAAAGGCTATACAAGGTAAGACTGGCAAAATTAAAGTGGCTTATAAAATACAGCTCCTTTGAGTGCATGAACAGTTAAGTTACAACAGCTGCTCTGTAACAGTATAGCCAAAGGGACTTCTGCCACAAAACACTGATTATGTATAAACAGTCTGTTCCAAACTTGGGTGACAAAACCAGATGAAATATGCAGTAGGAACAGAAATACACATAGCTAAAAAAAGTATTATGAGGGCACCTAATTGACATGATGGTCTCAACATCAGTTTTTCTTTCTGTGGCGCAGAGAATTCTCCCGCATGAGCATTTCTACAGGAAGCTCCATACACACATGTACGCACTCCTATAAACATTGGGTAAGTCACAGAAATATCAAGTAAGAATGGCAAATCCCACCACTGGTGAGAATCCACAAACTGGAAGGCAAGGAGGGGAGCAGAGATGCATGTCCAGCAACTCTCAATGGAGAGTCAAACTTAGTTAAGTGAACGCAGCATGTGTGACTTCAATATCTGCCTCTACCATCTTGGCAACCAACCTGTAGGGAACAAGTTTGTTAAGAACCCAGATTTGGTTGCCTCTTGCAAAGATGTAAGGAAGAATTGGTCATGTAGAGTAAAGGTTCAGCCAGCTAGTCAAATACACATATATTTCCCAAGAAAAGTGGCCACAGCAGTTTACACCATAGTCAGGCCTATGTAGCATTTGTATCCACTGAACCAGACATCAAACAGAACACACTGTCTATACAGCAACAGTAAGTCTGGCCCCATAAATTGAATATTTGCACCTTGAATGCTACACAAAGCAAGGATGCACGAGTTTCATTGATGCTGGCACTCAGGCACCGGGCACACAGAAAACATCCAGCTATCGCATCTTGTGACATCTTTCCTCAGGAACCCGGCATATTTAAACACCAATGGAAAAAACTTCCTTGGGCTTAAGTACTTCAGTGTCTTTTTGAAACCATCCAGTCTTTGTATTTCTGCAAACTACCCCTAGTACAAAGAGCCTAGCATAGATTTATTAAGTTAGTACAGATTTGCCCACAAGGAAACGAGCCTGCCAAACCATAGTCATGTTTTCAAAAGCTTTAGTATCTAGATAGTTAACTTGGTTTTTTTGCCAGACACTTTCAGGATATAATACTCCAAAAACCAAGTACACAGACATTACAAGATTAGCCTTCTACTTTAATAAGCTCAACTCTGCTGCCAGAGATACCAGTAGCCTTTAAATTTAGAAATTAATCGCAGCTCAAAGATTAAGTCCCAGTCTTTTCCTCCTCCTTTTTCAGAGTCTCCCTTCTTGTGAAACAAGAAGTGAAATCAATCTAACTCAGGCTTGCTCTATTAGCCAGTGAAGAGTAACAGGCACTTCTAGGCCACAATTCATTTCATCTAAAAATATCAGACATCTAAAATAGGTCAGAGGTGTCTGATGAGGTGCCTCCATTGACGCAGAGGGAATCCATGGTGAACTAACTCCTGGGGTCAGCGATGTGCGCATCCTACATTTGGTCATGAATACCACGTAAACCATGTGAGAAATAGGTCAGGTGTATTTGTAGTACTATGAAACAAAACACACACATTCAACCTAGCATCCCATGGGGTGGAAAAAAAAAAATTCTCCAGCCTACATTATTTCCAGAAGCCCTGAAACTGCCACACCTTTCTGCCTGAAACACAGCATTCATAAGACTGACATATAAAAACATAGTACAAGAGAAGGAGTTAGTAGAAAGACAGCTTGCCCAGAGCCCATACTTACATTCCCACCTCCAGGGACATGCTTAATATTGTCCTTGGAACCACACTTGGACTGAACATGGCTGTAGTTCGCTTTTTTGGAGACTATCTGGACCTGGAATGTTACAGAATGGAAAACAACACAAGGGAAGAGGACTGGTTAGAGTTGTCATACGGCAGGCTGGAGTGGATGCTCTAACACGGTGGATAAACAAGGAGTTGTGTTAAACTCAATCCAACTTTAGTATTAGGTGTGAAAGCAACTGAGGAGGAGAGTGAGAAAAAAAGTGAACGAAACAAGAGGCTGCACAGACAGTGTTAGTGCGAGAGCGTAAGCACTACGGTGAAGACCGCTTCTCCATATACGCTACGGGCTAGCATCACCGGGTGGGCGCCTGCCTGCCAGAAGGGCCGGGTTCATCTCTGTCCCCCGAGAAGCTTCCTGGGAGCTCTCTGCTGAGAGCTGCCCCAGAGCAGGGAGAGCCAGCTCAGCTGCCTCCTTCCTCCATGGATCAAAGCCATGGGGCCACCACTTCCAACAACACTATGAACTGTTCGGTCTCTGCTCTTTATTTCTATTTGCCTGGATTGGCTCCAGTCTTGGGTAACGCTTTCAAAACCTCTGGGCAGTAAAGCCCGGTCTGAGAAACAATTCTTCTGATGAAGGTTGTCAAACCTTCAGTTAAATTTTATCAGACAARTCTTACGTTAATTAAATTGTTTCTCCTTTAAACTAAAACGACTTGGACTTTTTCCAAAATACAAAAGGAGTACGCTAAGTGAGCTTTTCCTCACAAAGGTAGTAACTGAGTTAGAGTAACAGGCCCGTGTTTACAAAAGGTTAGTTATGACACGTTTAGTCTGGGAGTTATTTAACACAGCACAAAACATGGCAGCAGCTGTATCTASAGTACTTTCCAGAAAGAGGTGATAAATTCAAAGCACAAAAGGAATCACCAGAACATTCTCACTTTAGCAGGTTTCCAAAAGCTCCTTAGCCAGTTCAGAAAGACTGGATTCAGTGCAACAGCACCTCTGAAAATGCACTCGTGCCATGGAAGTTYATAATGGTTTACGGACTTCTCTAGAGGTACAAATCCCATCCATTCATTAACAGGCTTTGCCTGATAGTATCTGAATTAAACCAGCACTGCAGGCACTCCTGCCTCACTCCCCATCCACTGAAATACCATGCCACGACAGCTTCGGAGTAACCCATCAAATGGTGACCGCCTAATGCATGGAGTTAAAGAGTTTTGATACAACTGGGTTGGGAATATCACAGGAAGGATATTAAGTCCTTAATATTCTGCAAGCTTAATGAAAGCAAGCAGCGCTGCACTAAAGCCCTCTCTTCCTAGTTACAAACTAGTGCTGTGTATGAAGAACTGGTCTTAAGGGAAAACCTCTGACTCAAAGTTAGGCCTATCTACCTAAAAGTGAAAATGGAGGACTCTGCTCTGAAAACATTTACATTTACAGCAGGCATGGAAAAGATACCTACAATAGTGATCTCTGAACGTGTTTAACTGAGAACATCTCAGGGTTTACAAGAAAGAATTGGAAAAGTGTCTGTGCAAGGAACAGTGACACTGACAGGAGAAAGCAGAAGAGTTGAAGAGAAGGGAAAGTGACTCAAAATGGAAATGTTTTCCTTCATCTCCCACACAGAAAAGTCTGAAATAAACTCACTTTCCCATTGGGCTGTTTTGGGGCACCCTCTTTTGATACGGTTGTTTTAGTAGTAGCCATTTTAGAGACCGCATTGGGTTCAGACTTTCGTGCAGCAGCAGCTGATTCTGGCTTTTTCTCTATTTTCCCCTAGATGGAGACAAATGGACGATTTCAACCAGCAAAAGCAAAAGTGTGGGCAGGAAAGTACGGGAACACAAGCTACCCAGATAAAGTTAGCGGCACAGATGACCCAGGAGAACTTCTTACATGCTGTAATTCTCAGGCAAAGTATAATCCCATGCCCAGGAACAATAAAACTAAGGGGGTGGAGGGGAAGCAACATCACTCAGACATGGGATGAAACAGGCACCCTGGAGTCATAAAGCAGTTAAGTTCTCCATTTCTCAAAAAGCTCGGATGTGCCCTTCATCAGTATCTCATCATTTCCCCAACGGTCATGATGGCAGGTCTCCAGGTGACCCCAGTACGTTACATTCTGCCAAAAAATTAAACCCAATCTTTTAGGAACCCAACCGCAGCACAGGACCACCTCCTTCACATGGAGGACATTATACAGATCTTAGAGGCAAACACATCCACTGGCTGATTTTCTTTGCCTTCGAGCTCTAAGAGCTCTGCTGGATACAGATACACTGTGCTTCCATTTCTGATTTCGCACCCCAACAYTGATTTGACTCAGGCTTTGAGATCAACAGCTGATTTAGCTTTTTAACTAATCAAATGCAGGTAGACCTAGCCAATCCAGCTAAGCAGAAAACTGAATGAAAATTTACAGGTTTTTAGAAAAAAAATCAGCAACTACCTGAGAATATCCATTCTTCTGCTAATCTAGATCCAGATAAGTGCAGCAGAACTTGCATTTTTTGGGGGGTCAGCATAAATCCTRTATTTCACTAGCCTACCAGCAACAGAATGGTAAACGAAAAAACACCAGCACTCCTAAGGCATTCTCATACTCTGAAAACATCCCAGCGTAAATAAGACTATGAAAAGGACAACTTTCTTCAAMAGTACAATTGTTAGGATTTAACACTTCTACGAAAATATTTAGAAAATAAAGGACAGTACAATTAAATGTAAAAATAAATTCCCTTAAACCAACACAATAACCTTGTAAGCCAAAAAGCTCTGCAATCCTCAGAACCCTGGCACAGTTTAAAATAACAGAACAATCTTACGTGCTCTTTTTGACCAGATGGCAGAAGGTTTCTGAACTTCTATTTGGTTTCAAGCTACAATATACAGTATACAAAAGGGCCACCCTCCTGCTTGCTTCAAAGTTTTTCAGCAGACTTGGTTTGTCATTTCCAGAAACTCTGTTTTGGGGAGTGGAAGTTTCTGTCCTCTAGACCTCTAAGCTCTGAGGACTGTACTATGATATTGTACAACTAAGATACTCTTAACTCTGAAGAATAAATCCATGCTATATCGATGCTGTCTGTGACATACAACACCACAGCCCAAGAATGCCCTTGACTTTAATGTGCCTGAAAGGAGATTAAGGCTCCCAGCATGAAACATGCTCTCTTGGCATCAGATTAAAGTTATATGCTGAGTTATTCATTACTGCAGACCTGCAGCAAAGATAAGTGGGCAAATCTGTTCCACTTTGTGGAAATTAAAGCCCTCTGACTACAGGCAAGCTGCTAACACATTTGGTCAGGCAAAGATGGGTGTATCTGTTATACAATATCCAATAAAGGTTTTATGATTATGCATCTCCACAAAATTATTTAAACCCTCAGAAGAGGGCTACAGGTATATCCCTAAACCTTTATAATTTACATGGTAGATATTCACAATGAAAGTGTAATTTAAAACCATTACTGATTGAGAGCCTCAAGTTATATCTATGTACACGCTTTTCCCTACAGCTCATTCAACACTATCCTCTTCTTTTCTTGTGGCCACCATAGATTATCCAGAGACCAGCGTATGTAGAGCCATTTCATTTCAGCTTTAGGCCTGACAAGTTGAACAGAGTCCTCGTTCCTAGACCTGGGAAAGGTGCTGCAGAACTTGCTCCTGAATCCAGATTTCCTGCATCGTAATGCATTATTCTACCTTCTGTACCATTCAGCAGACAATTCCTTTATTCAAAGGCAAAGTTTTGGAACATAGACAAGATTTTGAGCTTTCAATACCAACTACTTTCTGTGTCAGGACATACAACAGAAAAACAGAACCACAGAGTTTTGAATTCCTGTACATATGTCAGTAAACACCATGAAGGCTCTTAAGGCGGATTCCTTCTGTACACTACCATCACTGCCTTGTTAATGCCTTGTGCATAAACCGARAACCCAAAGAGGAGCTCTGCAGAGCATAAATGAGAAGAGCAGTGAGGATACAGCCACCAAAATTAGCAAAGAGCACCCATAATGCTTAAGAGCTACTGTTCCAAAGTGCATATTGTTATCAGGTTTGRAGAAACTTACCTTTCCTCCACCAGGTTGATGTTTAATATTATCTGTTGATCCAATTTTGGAACGTACATTTTTCAGATCTGGAGCAGAAACGCTGCTGGTCGGGCGAGGTGGCTTGGAAACAGTGCTGGGTTTAGTTGGAGCCTTAGCAGTTGTTTTTTTAGCATCTGCTGTTGCGGTTGAGGTTGTGGTAGGTTTGGTTGCAGCAGGCTTAGTTTTGGGACGACTGGTMGCTACTCCAGGTAAAGTAGGAGCGCTGGAGGCAGTGGTAGAAGGAGTGGTGGCACTACTTTTTACTGCATTTCCAGTAGCACTCTTAGGGCGGCTCAAGTCTGCTACAATTATCACAGTGATAGTTGGAGGGAAGAGGGAAAAAGATGGGTCAGAGGCCATTTATACAAACCTCCYCAGAGTCCTAAAGATGTACAGTGGCCTGCTTAATAAACACAGCCCCGAACAAGGAGGATTTGATTTAGATGGAAACTGAACAAAATTACCTGATGGTGACTTTGCAGAGGTCTTCTTGGCATCTGCAGGCTTTGCATCAGTCTTGATAGCTGCCCAACACAAAACACACTGGTAAGTATTTCAGAGCAGGAGCCAGTTTGCACGGATGAGAAGCCTGGGATCCCGGCACAGCTTCCCCCGGAGGTCAGCAGCTCTCTGCAGCTCCTCACATACCGATGGTCCTCTTTACTCACAGTCCCCATTTCTAACATGCTGCTTCACATAAAGCATCTCAAGAATTAACTGCTCCATTTGAACACCTGCCTGGGGTGGTCCTCATCATAACAGCGAAACTCATTCATGTTTTCCAGCAAAAGGATCAATTCACCATTCAATGATGCAACACACCTGGGGTATGGTTTGCATTTTGTTTTTTCTTAAAATAACTTTCTGAATCTGATAGCACTCACTAACATTATTTTAATCCCGTCCCAATTTCATTTCTTAAAAACAAAACAAACAAACAAACCAACCCCAACCAAAGCTTCTTTCTTTCTCTTCTAAATAGCAAAACCACATTTGTCTATCTATAACCTTGGTATTATTGCTAGATCAGTTCTAACCAATGCCAATTTTCTTGCACAGAAGTTATTGCACATATTTAGGTCCCTATTGTAATTGTATAAGACCAAAAATCAATCATTAAACTGAACCACGCCTTTGGGCAAACACCAATGATCATGACCTGATTATATTCCACATAGACAGAGGACACTAAACCAGGAACGCATCTATATTTCTCAAAGCAGAATAAAACCATACACAAAGCTGATCAAGGAAAAATCACAGACTGAAAAATATAAACTGAACCTTATTTTAAAGAGCTCTTTAATAATGAAATTCTAGCTTTTTTAGTATCAATGATGGACAATTTTGGCTCAAATCTGCTTCATTTCAATAGCCAAAGGAAGGCAACATTAAAAACAAATACCAAATGGAAAAAAAATCTATGTTAGAAATTATGAAATCTTCTAATTTTTAATTTTCTATTATCTTCTAATCTTCTAATATTTAATTTCCATTAACAGTCTTAGATTTTTAGATAAACTCAAGTAGCTGGCAGGGTATTTTATGGAATGCAAATATAGAAAAGAGCAAGCAAAAGAGGCAGATAACTATAGGCCAAGTTAGTCTGGATCATTCCAACCAGACTTTGCTAAAAGCATTCAATTAAAGAGCACAGATAAGATACTAGCTAATGAGATGAAACACATTTGGATAATTTAATAAGGCCTAAAGGACAGATATATAATACCAAACACTTCAAAAAAGGTCCTGTCAAACCAACCTAATCTCGTTCCTTGAGACCACAACTTTAATTGGGAAAACTGTATGGACAGAACAGACTTAGTTTTGTATAAAGGCAAGAGGACTAATATGTTACTTTTATATATAAAAGAGATGTTATTTCTACTCGTGTGAGTGGGGAGCCAAATGCTGGAACACTTTTGTCTATGTTATTAGCATGCGATGTTGAAAACCTGGAGAATGATAGAGCTACTGGGAAAATGGTCTATAATGACAGTCCAAGACTTTGATCTTTTTCTGATCTGAAAGACAGAGAGGTGGTCTTGTACAAAGATAAAAGTCATTTTTACAGGGAGGGGGGGGACACTGTGTGTGCGCGTCTGTGTGCGTGTCTGTGTAATCAAGCACCACATAGCCCGTGGCTCTCATTTAGTTGAGAAAGTGACTGACATTTCATACCTGAAAAAGTGAAACCATATAATTTCAAAACAAGCCACTATACACACAGTTTTAAACAGTGAGAATGACTAAACATTTGAGCAAACCACAAGGAAGTGAGAGACTCTGTCTTTTGAACCTGAAAAGCAAGAGCAGATGTCYTTCTGAAATATCTTTAGCCAGAAACTTATTATCCGTCTCAATGCTATGTAATGAGAAACTAAATTGTGATCAGAAGAGATCCAGGTCTCCAACACTTACATCTATGGATCTAGCTGAAGCTGCATGTGCTCTACCTAAACTGAATTGTTAGTGTTTGGCTTGTTGCAATTCCCCTTCAGGCCCTACAACACTGTTCATCCTCTATCACACCCTTACCTTCTCCTCTTCCAAAATACGACTCCCTTCTTTTACCATTCATGACTCCTCTGTGCATTTCCAGATCCAGACAAAACAGCTTTCACTCCCGATGGAGTTTCTCCAGCTGACCTCATCTCTCCCTCGCCCACCCAGTTCTCACTGTACTTTGGCAGCGTCCCACCACCCTCGCTGGTGCAGAAGCCTCTTCCTCTGTACATCTTGCCACTTGGAACAACCTTCCTGCATCTCTGCATCATTGACTCCATCTCTTTTCAAATGTCATCAGAAAACACTTCTTTGTTTGTGTCTCAATTTTGGAAGGAGAAATTAACTGAACTCATTAAAACGTATTAAGCATTCTGGGCCACAGTTTGCATAAAAGACCACACAAAATGAGTTTTACAAGGATGTCCACAGGATCAGTTAAGATACATGGCTCTTGGAAAGTGCAACACTTCCTCTACACAGCATTAATTATATTTTCCCCTAGAGCATGAAGTATGGAATGCACACCTAGCCTAATATATTTCAACATAGTTAAAACACTACTATTCTTTTGGGAAAGACGGGTTATGCATTCATGCTTTGGGACTCAGAATAAAGCAACCAATATGTATCATTAGTTTTATATGTTTATTGGCATATTTTGCCAATGAGGTCTAGTCATTTGAAAAGACTTGAGAACATTTAACTATATTTTTATCTGACGTTAAATCTCTCAAGCTCCATTAAAATGAGTGAAAACACTGTTTTCAAGACGCTAATATGCTGCTCATGTTTCATGACGACTGTGTTAAACTCATGGGAAGTTCCCTCTTTGGCAACAGTAGGAGTAGGATACAGTTTTCTGATGAAGCTGATGTGATTTCAGCTCCAAATTCTTCCTGCACTAGTAAAAAACGTCCACTTCTGTTCAACCTTTTTTGTTTTTCAGATGCCCTAGTTCGAGTGCTTCAAGTCCTCTTCTGGAGATTTGCTTTTCCCCAGTTTTAAATTGGTTTTAGTGTTTATTCTAACTGTTACTATGGCAAAATGCAGAGGTAATAGCATCCTTTTTCTTAAAGCAAGCATGTTAAGTAATTGTATTAACCCTGAATCTCACAGAGCTGATCCAAGTTGGCCTTGAAGGTTATTCAGATTTGTTTTTGGAAGAGGAAGCCCTGGAGAGAAAAAAGTCTGACCTACGATCTCTCTGTGCCTTGGCACGGGGTCTTGTCTTGTGTTGCATTAAAAGGGTTGAGATTTCAGCTATCACTAAGCTTCAAGTCAACTCCTGACTGACAGGTAGGCCAGTTTACGCCTCTCAGAAGTACTGGTTAACAGCAGCCTCAGCTTCTCCTAAGTGACTACATTTCAAGGGTTGGCTTTTTTCCCCCCCCCCCCCCTTTTTCTTTTGAACCTGAAGATCACAACCTTGTTTATTAGGAGACTAAACTGATGGGGCACAGGATAACCTAAACACAGGAAAAAAGCAGTCAGCATACTGGAATACGTGAGAAAGACATCATAGCATGAACCAACGGTGCTACTGAAACAGAAACTAGCAGCTGGTTAGAAAGAGAGATCTGAAGAAAAACAAGGGAACACTTACATGTTGGCCTCTTCGGTGGAGAAGTAGCAGTACTTTTCGCACCAGCAGCTGCAGTGACTGGCGATGCCGCCGTTGTCCTAGGAGTAGCAGGGCTGCTCCTGGCAGTAGTTCTAGGAGTGGCAGATGATGGAGGCTTTGAAAGTGAGGTCCGCTTATCTGTGGTCTTCGTATCTGCAACCTGAAAATGAACAGGCTACATTAAAGCCAGTATTTCACTGACCGGCTCTTCAAAGTGTTTGCCAACAAAAAGCCTGAAGTAAATTGAAATTGTTTAAATCCTTAAACACATAAGCCAGGCACCACTGCAACATTATAATGCAGAAGATTAAAAACATAATTAAGGCATGCAGAAGCAACTGACTATACTCAGTGCAGGACACAGAGCAGAGACCCTGCTGAATATTAGAATTCATCCAGATCTGTTTCAGCACTAATGTGTGAAGGCCATTTACAGATGTGAACAAGGTTTTGATTTCTGAACAAAATAGAACGCATCAGTCCACTAGCAATACTTCTGGGAGAGATTTCTTTCCTTCATGAGCAGAAGTGCTTCGTAAGCTAAGAAGGCATTAATTAAAACACTGTGGACATAAGAATTAGGTGTCCGTGGTTTATTCCCCACTTGGAAAACTATTCCATGTCTGTCCCTGGTAAGTCACTTGTTTGTAAACTGACTGATCTCTTAAGTATTAAAATACTGAGTTAATGCATGGAAACAAATGAGATGAGATTTTGATTTCATCAAAAAGGGATTCAGAATCATGCAAAAAACTTAAACAAAACTGAAGACACTGGTTCACAGAAAAAGTACAGATTTATGCCTGTGCTTTCATACTCTTCTGTTATTTTTATTTAGTTAAAGAGACACTCAAATGCAGTTATTTAAGCTTAAACATATAGTAGAAATGCTAGCATTTAGACATCAACTGAAAGCTTCTGAAATAGATTTTAACATTCCCTTTCAAATTTGAATTCTTCTACTATATAATATCACAAGTTAACATAGGGAGGATTCAAGGGACATTTCCCGTTCTTAACATTACATGTGGATACCCTACTTCAGCTTTAAGATGCAACACTAAGAACTGTCCACAAATCTTCTTATTGGAGAATTACAAATCTCCAATATTTCCTAAGCACATAAGTGTATTATCAGTTATCTTTGTACAGTTTTTATAATGACCAGACATCATAAAGAGACAATCAGTGGGAAATACTGAAGCGTTCAAATGGATTTTTTTCTCCCTCAATATTAGCATCAAAGCTCTCCATTCAGTTTTCCCATGCTCTTGTCTGGATTTAAGAGTTATCCTATGTTTGTAGCGTATCTATGTTTAAAAACCCTCCTCCTTTAGTAACGGAAAGAAATAAAGAATTATCTTGTGTACTTCATGACAGTTCACAAGGAAAGTCGTGGTAATACAGTCAAGTTTAATTTTCCTCTCTGTGATGACACAATTAAATGCTTGGGACTTGATGCCATAAGTGGGTTAATGGAAGCTGATACTAATAACTCTGCAGCTCTCATAATACAGTGAATCACATTCCTGATCTTATCCTCCCATGATTAGCACTAGAATTATGTTTTGACTCTTGGGTAAGACAGCTGGTAAGGTAACATGTAAGTAAGTTCTTGGAGCTCCCAGACAAAAGCAAATTGTTTCTTACCTTTGGTTTGGTCTCTTTTGGAGTTAAGGTGGAGGGACGTGTAGTACTGGTGGCTGGGCGTTTAGTAGTAGTGGCTGAAGTAGGACCTGCAGTAGGGCTCGTGGGTTTTTTGTTTGGGCCAGGCGTGGCAGTGGCTGGCCGCTTGGGGCTGGTAGCGGACAGGGGCCTGGCTTTCGTTGCTGCAGGCTTTGTAGATGATGTGGATGCGGCGGGCTTTATGTTTTTTCAAAAAGCAAAATCCAGTATAAAAACAAAAAAATACAACAAAAAAATAGCGCATTGTAAACCAAAACATTGAGCTGCAAGAACATAAAAATGATACTTTAAATGAAACAAAAAAAAAAAATTAGCTTTCTGTTTTCTGAGTGTAACAAAAGACCAAAATGAAGCGGCAGAAGAGGGCTGCCTTCAGAGCCCAGTGGAGTTTTGCCATTCAATTCAAAGTGAACAGGATTTATTTCCAGTGACATCTAAAGCAACAGAAGGAATCGCTGGTAAAGCTGGGATTAGTAATTGGGTGTTCCTGGCATCTAGTCCTGCGTGCAATACACAGGACATTGCTTTCCAATTACATGCACACAACGGATTGCAAGCTCTAAATCCTCATCTCATCAACTCTAGCGGTCATACGTCTGCTGCCTTCGAGGGGACTACAAACCCCCTGCCCTTACCACTGCTCTTAAGAATTTGGGTTTGGATTTTGCAAGCTTCTGAAAGCAGGTCTCTCTCATGTTTCATAAACAGCCCTAAAATAAGAGAATATCAGATCCTGAGCAAGATCTCTGAATGCTAATTGCAATGCAAATAAATGTGTTGTAAACAACTAGAAGAGTATCAGTGTAGAAGTGTTATCATACATGTTTACTACTTCTACATCACTGATACCAACCAGAGAATTAATTTAAATAAAGCTTGCCACAAATTTATTAAATCCACCTTTCAGTCACACTGCTACAGGCTGAGTTGTTTGCAACTTCGTAACTGGATGCCTTTGTTTCAGTAAAATGGTTCACAAATGGCAGCTCAGAAAACAGAATTTGTGTTGCCACAGCTTAAGCAGGAAAGCCGGCAAATAAAAACCACAGAAGCGAAGACGCTGAACGTGCAACGACACCTACCTTAGTCTTCTTCTCAGGGCTGGGAGGAAGCTCTTTGTTGGGAGGTGCTGTGATATCGTTCCCTGTCACAGCTTCAGCTGGTTTGGTCTCTTCTGGTTTTGCTGGGGGGGGAAAAAAAAAAAAACGAAGGGAGACTTCTTAAGTTTGAGCTTTTTTTTTTTTTTTTTTAATATATAATTTTTTTTTTAGTTTACTATTATTCAACACAGTAGCAGGAGGAGACAGAACTGAGACAGTTACAGGTTGGCTATTTCTGGAAACTTTCCCCCAAACCAGAATACCTACAGGAAGAAAGATTTTCCCTGTAAACAGTGCAGGCTCACCCAGACGCCGTTAGCATCCAATTTCTCATATTATTCCAGTGGGAAAAGAAAGACAGCTGATGAAGGAAACCCCTGGTTTAATTAAAATAGCAAACCTTCCCATCTTTCAAACTATTAAAATAAATTGTTGGAATGTTAATGGTGAAGTTCTGACCTCTTCCAGGTTTTACGCTATGACTTATCCTGAAGTAGGGCACTGTTTTCAAGCTATCCCTACCGTTATGGCTGTTTCTTCTTGACCTTCCTCCTGCCCACATCCATGTGTGGCAGCTCTCTACAAGAGGGAGGATTCCTGGCAGCCGAAGGGAGCCAGGATGCTAATGGGAAAGGTTGCACAGGAAAGCAGGAACACGGAAATCTCATTCTAACATGCGTGGATCATACCGACCCTTGTTAGTGTGGAAACCATCGTGTCATGCTGCTGTACGCGGTGTTTCACAGCACAAAGCTTAGGTTCAGTTACGAGGGTTGCCAGTTTTTCACTGTGATTGTTCATTGTTGTCATTGCCACCAAAGGTTGTTATGCTGAGCGGGGAGCAGTGAATACACATGCTCTTCTCGTAGCAGCAGTGGAGCAGCCACAACCACTTCCTCGTCTCCTTTTAAAAACCTGTCTCTAAAGCATTGTCCACCAGCAGAAGGATAACTTCTGCCCTCCAAAGCAAACAATATAACAATTTAGTAGCAGCTTCACCAAGTTTTCTCCCTAAATCTTACAAATCCTACAGCAGAACTGCCATGCTGCTCGGCACCATGAGACGTGGAAGAGGCAATTTCCCTATAAACAGCTTTTAAAACACTAATTCTCAGCAGTGTTACTGTACAACTGCACTGCTATGAGCTGTCTTCCGCCGCAATTCCTGTAGCACTTGAATTTTATGAAGGATATGGTGCAAACAACCCATCACAAATTTATGCATTTTCCCTTGTCATCTGGGGATTAAAATAAAGTGTATCTGTGTTGGATGTTTCTTTTTATAACAACGCAACAGATTGTAATGCTGTGGCGCATGCTAAGGGCCCACCAGACAATAGCGTAACAATTCCAACAGTAAAAAGGTTGTTTTCCACATCTTTTGAAAATTACTATTTATATTCCACATTTTCTTGCTTGTCAGTCTTGAAGGGAACGTCTCAGAAGACAGTTCAATTCTGGTACAAATGCCACTGTTGAAACAAGCAAAACAAAATTGTGCCTTCCGCCCGCCCCAGCGATGCTCAACAGCAGGATGGTTTTGTTGTTATTTATTTTTCTGACTCCAGGACAAGTTTAGCAGCTTTTTTTTCTTTGCATTACATTAGCCTCTTCCTAGCCATTTAGAGCTTCCAAGTCATACTAAATGTTTTGCAGCACTGGGTTTAACATTGCAGGCATACAAAAAAGACTTGTGAAGAAAAACAAGCACCAAAATGTACAGGCTGGACACTATTTTTAATGCAAAATTCTTACAAATCATTCATGTTCACCTAGAAAGCCCATTTTTTTGTAGCTAATCTATATTGGCTCCTCTATACTAGTTTTCTCCACTGCATTTCAATAAACCTTTATATTCTCCCTCGTTTAACTTGTCAGTTTTATCTACAGCAATACCAGAAAGAGCAATTGTTGTCGACAGTTCCCATTTCTGAATAACATCCTTCTGTTCATTCACCGCTCTCTGCTCCCGGGACCCCACGCCTGGGGATGGCTTTATTTTGAAACCTACCAGTCTCAAATATCTCAGACATCAACGTGACTTTCCATCCATTGGAAGTTACCTTTCATGTATTGCCTGTCGTTATTATTTCAGCTAATTCAGCAGCAACATTAAATCTCTCGCTTGATGACAGTCTTACAGCATCCACGCAGCAACATGAATATGTCTGCTCAGGGAGCCTAATGCGGCTCCTCAGAAAACCTCAACTTCCAAAGTTTCAGGATTTAAACTCCAGCAGCTCCCATGGTTCTGAACTAACAACAACATGAATTTCATGTTATTTGATGTTACTTAATCAAATACAGGCTACTATACAAGAAATTTGGAGTGAATAACTTCAACACACAAAATTATCAGAGAGTACATTAAGGTTCTACAAAACAAATAGAATTTTTTTAAAAAATGTAAACCAGAAATGTAGCATCACCAAGCTGATGGAGCTACACTGCAGGCCAGCACACATACAGGTTAAGCAACTTGCATCTATAAATAATAATAATGATAAACCCAGGACAGCTGGGTAGGGAACTTCCCTATTTCAGGGGCCACAGGACCATTATGCAGGTTCCATCTCTCATAGCCTCTGATGTAGCGCGGTACACAACCCCGTACACAACCCCAAGGGATTACAGAAGGATAGTTTTGTTTTGTGCTGCCTCAATTTGAGTAACAACCCAGTGTGCTCATCAGTACACATTTGCGTTCATTCGTCGTTTAATTATGAGGGTGCTCTCTCCTATACAGAGCAGAGAGCTGCCTGGGAAGATTTCCTAGTTACAGGGAGTATTAGGAAAAGCTGCCAAATCTTAATCAAATTTGTTCATTAGCCTGCAAGAATTATTTAAGAGACTTTTCAGTTTGCTTGTGGCAACAAACCTCTGACAGATATTTCAAAGACATTTTGTTGGGAGCTGTAGCAGGGGTTGCTGCTCTGCCCTGAGCAGGGCTCCTCCTTCAGCCGCTGCAGCTCCTGCTCCTCATGGCGTTYGCTGACGGAGAAAATTCAGCTCAGCTGAGTCAGCACCCAGAATTGAATTACTCCTGCGGGAAAGGGGGACAGGGGCTTGAAGGAGAGAGGGAAGGACATTCCAATCTGGCATCTTCCACTGATAAACTCAAAGGCATAACCCTGCGATCAGGGTTACTTTTCTCCCAGCTGCTACTCACTGCAACGGCAGGCTGCACTGTGCTGTTTTTTATGTCCACCCTCACCCCCAGCTTACCATTCGTTACTCACTAAGTATGTTTTTAATGGTGGAAATCAAACTTTTTGTACGTGCCAGTTCACAATACTGCAAGGCACCATTGCTTCACAATTTCTAAGAKCGATGATGGAAGAAGTTATTCACATCTAAGTGCGCCACAGAAAACAAATGACTCCACAATAACAACTAAACCCACAAACTGCAAACTCCAGAATTTTGTCTGAGGTTTTACAGACATCAATTATGAAAGAGCAAACTTGATAAGTGGTGCTTATGTCCCCCTTAACAGCGATACCAAGCGTCCTTCAGACATGCTCCAGCCAGCAGAAAGAGGGATGGTCGGGATTCCTGACGTGCTGCGTGGAGGAGGGACTCCCCAGGGTGGCCCGGCACTTCTCACACGGACACTGTGCTTCAGTTACTTCGTATTTATAGTACCTATCTGYCTCTAGATTATTTTAGACAAAACAGGCCAGTTCTGAGAAAAACACTAAAGACAACTATCCTGCATATCAAAGATAACGGCAATGTTTTCCTTGACAAGGTTTTGCTCTCATCTGCTGCAGGAGGAGTTTAATGCTGGCAGATGCAACCTTGCTGTCAGACAAGTGCCTTCCCATATAAAAATCTGCTCAAATTCAGCGACGTTATAATTCACTGAAAAAAACCCCACCCCACAGTTTGAACCCTCTTGCTGGTTGAAGCCTCAGGTGACTCCCCGCGTTGGCCACGCTCAGTGGCCTATCTCCTAGTGCTTCCCAGGCTGCATCCACGCCATCCCCAGTGTCAGCTGCGTACAAGCCACCTCTTCCAGGTTCCTGTGCGGATGGAGCTGAGCAAACCAAGACCTACACAACGTGTAGGTGGCAGAAACCAGACTTCTCCCCTACTGACCCTGCACCAGCCTKGCCAGAGCGCTCACTGCCGTGGTGCTAGGTTGGTCAACCAAACCCTGCTCAAAGGCAGTCCCTAAGCTGTAGTAACACCCAGCCAAGACCACGCGTGGAAGCCGCAGCACTGAAACTACATTTGGCAAAGGCACACTAAGGCCAACAACTTAAAAAACATATTTTTAAAATAATTTTATCACCAGAAACCACGTATTTGCCATTGCTGGATGAAGGACCTAGCAAACAAGACCACATGGTGTTCAGATAAAACTGAAGTCGGAGGGAACAAGACTCCTAACAAATAAGCAGTGGTGATTTTTCAGAATAAATAGTAAAAATGAGATGATCTGTGCCAAAACTGACACAAAAAAAAAGCTTCAGCTCCTTGTAATAAAAGGGGACAATACTCTTCCTATAGATCTTAAAAATTATGGAAAATATAACTCATTATGTTTGTCTCGTACAAGCAGAGTGAGCCATAAAAAAAAACACTAATGAGGAAATTTGTAATTCTGCCTCCAACAGCCAAGTTTAAATACTGTGACACAAATAAAGCATGTGGGGCCATCCACACAGCCGTGGAGTAGGCACGGTCTCCTCAAAGGCAATTCATCCTGATTTTTAGGTTATCAGCAGCCACTCATAACAAGTTATTTACACAAGAACCCTGGTGTCTGAGGAGACTCTTTACATATTTTATCCTTAACCTCTTACTTCTATACATGCTGCCACTCTCTTGGTGGTTACCAGTGGCAGGTGAGTTACCATTAGAAGACATGTAATGTGTTATAAAGCAATTGAAGTAGATGATGCAATGGTTTTAAGAATATCTTTTTTCCCCATAAAGAACAGACTGTAGAACAGCTACCTTATCAACCATATAAAAGACCAAAGCTGTCCTCCAAGGCTCAACGTTAATGTTTAAATAGATTGTCTATTATTTCTTTTAAAAAACTTCCCTGTTTGAACAGTGAGTCTCTCTCCAAAGTTTCCTGTATAGCACTAACACAGCTCAAGAGAACAACTTTCCAAGGAGCCTTCAAGCACATCTTACAACTAATCATTCAGACCCAGCCCATTCCACTGCATCCACAGAAAACTGTCATCCACTAAACCACAAGATTCTGATGWCAAAGCTTTTCCTCTGGTTATCTTTCCTCTAGGAAGACTTTCTCTAATTAGAAAGAGGTTAAGGAATGGAGCATTTCCCCTTCGTATCACAAGGATGTACAGAACCTCCCTCCAAATGAATTAAAAAAAAAAAAAAAAAAAAAAAAAAAAAAAAAGTAGTATGATGATGGAGGCTTTGGTTGATTTTAAGCTCTGCTGTCTGAAAACCACAGGCGTCTTTTGAAAAAGACCAAGGAACAAGACAAACCAAACTCAGTATTTTGATGGAGTTTTGCAGATGCTAAGCAGGGCTCTTCCTCAAAAGGAGCAAAAAAGTCGGGGCAAAAGCTGCCGAAGTCTTTGAAAACAGCACAGCTGGGCAATAGGAAACGACAGCAGAGGTGACATTCACCTTCACACTTCTGAATGAAGCAGCAGAGTAACGCAGTAAGGAAGGGTAGGGTGACACAAACTGCCACGGYGCTCCTTCGAGCTGTACTAGCCTAACATAAAAAGGAGGATTGCAAACCCACATATTGAAAGCTAAGACAATGCTTCATGATTTTAACCTGGAACTCATTACTCAAAATGCAATTACACACCTATTGCACAGGGTTATTGTGAGAATTCAGCAATCTGCCTGCATGGATATACCAAAGTGGTCAAGTGACATAGGATCACAGAGCAATGAAGGGTTGGAAGGGACCTCGGAGGTCACCAGCCCAACACATCACTCAAAGCAGGTCCCAGCAGATCAGGTTGCTTACAGTCATGGCCAGCGTAATTTCCAAATATAAGGAAAAACTTCTTCAATGTGAGGGAGGTCAAACATTRGAAGAGGCCCAAAGAGACTGCAAGATCTCCATCCTTGGAGACATTGGGACCTGGAAGGGACACACATGGCCCTGGAGCAACCTGATCTACTTCCACGTGGTTTTGAGTCGGAGACCTCCAGAGCTCTGTTGCAGTCTAAGTGACTCTGTGTTACAGCTACGTAGTAGAGGATGCCCACATTGTACGCAATTAATCATATGTCTTCTTGAAGCCAAGTCCCGATTATGAATAACTATATATAGTCCTAACCATAAGGAGAAAAAAACCACCCCACTCTCCTCAAAAAAA
>JAYKAV010002684.1:619870-755284 GCA_035582835.1 Phoebastria nigripes
AAATCTCACCATCCTGTGACTGGCAGTCTAGAGACTACCCGCTTGTCCAACAGCTTTTTAGCCCATGTAATCATTTAACATTAGAATAGCAGAACAATGTAGGTTGGAAGGGATGTCTGGAGATCATTTAAGCCCAATCCCCCACTCAAATTGTACCAGATTGCTCAGGGTTTTTTCAATCATTCTGAGCATCTCCAAGGATGGAGATTCCACATCTTGGGGCTTCTCCTCCAATATTTGATTAGCCTCATGATAAAAAAACAAACGAACAAACAAAAAAAACCAAAAAAACCCAACACACACCACAATTCACAAATTCCTGGTACAAGATGTTTTACAGCTTCACTGTAAATTGCTCACAAGTCACCCAGCATCATTTGCTTTCATCTGCTGCTGCTATTTTCATTTGATGACCCATATTCTTATACTGGAAAAACTGAACAGTTCTCTTGTTCACAACTTTCATGTAATTGATGACTTTATAGATAGTAATCACAACATCTCCCTCTCCAAGTCCTCTCTCTTCCAGGCTAAAGAGTCTTAAGTTTATTCGGCCATTCCCCAAATGAACTTCTCTAATACAATGCCTTTATTTATCATACTTCTAATTCTATTACAACCTTTTTGAGGCAGAGGACAACATGTGGATTTATACATTGTATTCAGAATGCAAGTGCATAATGGATTTATAAATTGATATAATTTTTTCTAGTTTGTTCTTGCTTCCTTTCTGAATTCCTAGAACTCCATTTGGTGAAGGAAAGCCACACAAAAGCATCCTTATGACACCTATAAAATCCTTACAACAGTAGCATTATTGCTTCTCCTCTACAAGTACAGAAACAAAACCATCAGGGTTACAGCTCGTGCGAGGCGACATTGAGCCGGAACCCAAGAGGACAGCAAACACAGACCTTCAGTCTTTCAGATCCCTTCGCCATCAGTTTTGCTGTAACAGCTCTCTCGTGAAAGCTGTTACTGTGTGTGAAAAAAACAGGCACTAAATCTAAAAAGCTTTACTATTCGTGTTTCCTTCCCCGAAGAAGTAAAATTAGGAAAAAGTACTTATAGAAACATATCCGTGAGTATCTTTTCAAAGTTAAACCATGTTAAATCACGGAACTCAGAATAAAAGCCTATGTGCATGTATTTCTCAAATATCATGCAGCAACTTATTCAAGAATAAGCATTCCCCAAAATTAATTCTCCACGTCAAAAGGAACAGGTGAAGATCCCAGTATAACATACCTTAGGCTCATCTCAAAAGGCCAAAAGCAAGTTATTTCTATTTTCTGGTACTGTGGTAAGCAAAAGCTAAAGTGAAGATAAAAGATAGCAGTAACTACATACTGTGCAACTGGAAGATCTTTAAGAATGTTACACCTTGTTTTCCTTTCTCCCTTTTACTGACTAGTTAAATGAGCATTTCAGTGGGTACTTGAGACTGTATCACTTAAATCCTCTCATCTCCTACCTATCCCACTTGGTAAGGTATAAGCTCCCATTTTAAGGGGTCTGTATTTCACCTGCCTTGTCCCTAGTCACTGATCCAGGCTGGCTCRTTTACGTGCTTCAAAATGGAAGGGGACTTGCAGCTGCATTCAAACATGCTTGTGAACGAGGCCAGGCACTCATCTTCCATATCCCCAGCGAGGGATATTTAGCAGGCTAAGCTGAACTAAAACATCATTCAATGAAACAGCTCCATAATTCTCATAGGGATTAGAGTCATCAACTGAAAATCCATTAAGAGAAATAGATTAAGCAATAAGGCAATGACCATCTTTACTCTCCCTCTTAAACGTAAACAACCTTAGAAACAGGCCATGTTAAATACTGCTTCTGCCAGAAATGCTGCAGAGGCACGAGCTCTTTCTTGTTCATCCATCACCATCCAGAAGGAGCTGCTTCATCATAAAAATCACCATCAAATAAAGCCTTTTYGTTTAAGGCTCTTAAGACAAAATATCTACAAATATAACAAATCTCAGTTTAAGCAGAAACACAACCCTTATCTGCTTTCTCCTCTCCAGAAAAGGCTAAATAAAATGTCTCCTGCCTGACCCAAATACAGAATAGCTAAGCATTTTATCTGGCACCRAATGCAATTCATTGAATGTGTACATTTTTAATTGTTATCAAGAATCAAGGAATGAACCAGATGTCCTCTTTGCCTGCATCTTGTAAACCTAGGTTGATTTGTTAAGACTCTATTTTTTTTACCCAGGAAGGGAAATCCTAAATCAGAACTTGCTCTTCTAGAACAACCTAAACTACTTGCCATGTTTACCTAACACGGCATGAACTGAAATCAAACAGCTATTTAAAGTAATTAACATACTCTGTTTGACTGTAATACTGTGCTAAAAATTCGATGCTGGATATAAAAAAAGCTAGCAAAATCATGAGCTTTTCCCTTTTCATTGATAAAAGTGGAAGCACATTCATAAAACCAACAAAAAGCTCTATTTTCTGTCAATGCCCGTGACAAACCAAAGTGAGAGAGACAAGCACATCTCCTAGTCAAACTAAAAATACCAGCAAACCCACAACATTAACTGAAGCTGTCTTAGAAGGGCTATCAAGTGGGGAGCAGGGAAGAAACGCCACCTGAATTCGTATTTTGCTCTGTCCCTAAGGCTGGTCTGAACGCTGATGAAGCCTCAGAGCATTTCCAGGTGGCCGCTCGAGCTTGGGCAGTGCTTGGGCCAGGGGACACCTGGAGTATTTTCAGTATCTGAAGGCATAAAACTGCAATTCCATAGTGTTCAAAATGCAAAACAATTACAAGCACGATCCTGTCTCTGAACACTTAAGTGCAAAGATAAGATATTACCAATGATCCAACTAGTCTAATGTCAACTTCTTGCATGTCATCTGATATCAACAACAAGCCACAGAGAAGCCGGTCTGAGGGGTCTTTCTAACCTTTGTATCAGCTGATATATCCCTGGCCTTGGACTCGAAGCATGACATTTTATATACTTTTGTCCTATACAGCATACCTTGAAGACCCATCTATAGAAGTTCCCATTCTTTAAGTCCTGCCACACTTGTCACCTCAAGCTTGCACCAGGAATTTCCAGGGATGAGCAGCGCACCGCCACAAACAACATCCCTGCACAAGACYGGCACATGCTGCCCTCAACCCATCTTCTGCTACTGAACATCTCCTTGCCCTTCTCATCTCTCTCCCCAGAGAAAGGGGAAAGAGGAAAGCTTATGTACCTGCTGCAAACCATTGTTTTGAAGGTAGTCTCCCTTGAATGCCCAGTAGTTTTTGCAATTTTTGAGAAAGCACAGCGGGTGTTACAGAACAGGGAACCCACCTGATTTACGTAATGATTACAATACTTCCAGCATCAATTTTAAACTTAGTCCCTGAGAGATGCCAATGTTTATTTTATACTCAAGGCTGAACATGCATACACCAAGTAAGAATTTTCACTGAAGTATCCACCGCCCATATCAGGTGCTGTTTATCACTGGTGCCTTCATTTTCTCCTCCTTCCCGCAGCCTGCGATCCTTTCTTTCTTTTCTTTCTCATCAAAAGCATGATTTCATCTGGCAAGGAGCCTTGTTAGCAAGCCACCATCTACACCACTAACATTACTTGAACAAGTATCACTAGTTCATTGCAAGGTAGGTGGGCTGATATTTCCTAACCCCATAATTAACTTTAATCTGTGTAAACCTGAGGCGATAGGCTATCGCAGCCTAACTCAGTCATGTGGGAAGTCTCGGATTCTATATTTATCTAAACCGCAAAGCGTTCTGCTGCAAAAGAAACCTGCAGGAGATTCAGAGGTTACACTGGATTGCACCCCTTGCTTATGGATTTATAAAGAAATGAGAGTCAGAAAACCAAGACAATTGTTCTGATGCATACACTTGAGCTGCTGAGCATCAGAGAGGTGACAGACCCAGCTCAGCGTGGTCCAGCAGAGCCTGGAATTTCTGGTATTTCAGAGCAGAAAATATTTCAAGTTGGAGGAAATTCAAAGAAAATTAGAAAAGGCAGAAGGTGAAGGCAGTGGTGAATGACATCGCTTATCTAAGTGATACCACTGGAGGTGACATATTAGGTACGTGCAATAAATCACACAACAGCTTATACACAACGTGAACATGATTCAAATCTATTGTTCRGTGCAGAAAACAATGCGACCGCTTGTTTTGGTGAGAATCTGCAGCGATTGCTGATGAAATAAGGGACCAGAACAAGTTCTGCAGATCAGCTCTGATCAGGACTAATCTGCAGCCAGGATCTCCTTGCTGAAAATACCTGCCATGGGTACAGGAGAGATTTGAATGGATACACCTTTTTGACAATTTTTAGAATGAAATTAAACTAAATGTGTCATTGTACTAACACCCAGCTATCTGCAAGAAAGAAGTATTTTATGTACAATTCTAGGTCACCTTAAAAAACAGGAGTAGTAGAGGGTTTAGCAAAAAACCCAAACCAAACAAACCCTGGCTGGATAGGATTGAGGAAATCTACTTTTGGTAGAAGTTCTGAGAGATGCCATTCAAACGATTAGAATCAGGTTGGACAATTCTTTCAAGAATTTTTAGGATGAAAAAAGGTGCAAGTGATAAAAGTTGTTACCCTGAATGTAAGTGCTAAGTTCAGAATGAACAGATAGGACAGGCAGAAAAATAGAGGAATTAGCAAGGAGAAGGAAAAACATATTTCTATCAGATAAAATAGATACATTGGCCATTTTGGACACATTGCCTTGTGACTGGAAGGAGACCTGCAAGGTGAACACCAAGACTGAAGCAGGGGAAGTTGATAAGGATACGAACAGGTAATTTAGCCGTGAATAAAACACAAAGGACAGATTTAGAATCAGTTCCATACTTACAGACAAGACTGCTTGCTTGGTTGAGTTATTATAACCGCCTGTCTGCTTATTAACACGGGAGAGGAAGCAAAATCTCATCACAGAAAGTTTGAAAGCATTTCAGAAACACCGAAGGAATTTTTGTCTGTTTTCTCTTGCATCCTAAAAATTATTTCTAAACTACACATATATAAAGCAAAGAAAACATTTTATTGCTTCTACTGCTATGTTTTCTTCCAGGAGACAATAAATCCAGAGTTTATTTCTTACCAATGCATTGTACGCAAGAGAATAAAACAAACCTAACCTAACCAGCTGTTAATTTTGGAGAAGAGAGTAAAAGAGAAGTTACAACTCTATCATATTTTTGCCCAGGAAAGCCCGTGAGCTGTCCGCCAACTCAGCTATTACCGTATCAGTTCACACTCAGACCTATGGTTATAAAGACGATAAACTAGCTTTTAAAATAAAGATTGCGAGAGCACAAAGTTTTAAACCTAGATGCTTAAAAAAAGCTTGGTAATACAAATTAGCCATCTGCAAAAAGCAACCCAACCAGAAGACTCTGAGCGTTCCTATCTTTCAGTGACCTTTACATCACTGATGCTCAACCCCTCTGGAGAAAACATGTCAATCCACTTTAGATTATGTTTTAAATGTTTTTATGATTACAGAGTCCCACATATCTGTGTTTGAAATGGTTGCCTCTTCAGCTTGACAGAATTTGCCAGCCTACCCAAACCGGGTTTCCTCGTTTTCCAAAATGTGAACCTCCTTGCTAGTTTGCCTCACTGCAAATAAACTTCAGTCGCAGAGCGGGTGACAGCAAACCTCACCACCCCAGAAATTCTGTGACACGAAAGGTGTGCACAAATACAGTACTTTTTTTTTCTGTTCCACATTTGTTGCCAACATCACTTTTACTCATGTCGTGTTCGAGTTGCCAAGAAGACTGATGACCCTTTTGTGTTCAAGTACAAAATTGAGCTCAAGTAAACATACAKCTGCACAGCTCCTACTTGCGCCCAAGCAAACACATCTCCAGGCATCCCCTCCAACTGCGGCTCGCAGCCAGGAGCTCACTGCACCGCTCTGGCGACTATCAACAGGAGAGGTGATGACTCCTGCCTGCATGAAAGGAGTTGACATGTCTGTTCAGGCTCCAAAGGACCGGTGTCTGCAATCTGGGATGCGCTGCCACCAAAACTGACACTACTTCATCTCACGACTGCCAGAGTTATTTACAATCTGCGCACCAAGTAGACCGTAAGGAACAAGGTAACACTGAGACAATGGAAAGGGAAGAAGATAAGACATGTTGGCACTTTGGAGCAGGGAGGTTTGTATTGCCAAACCCTCGTTCTGTGGATCTCTGACCATGAGTCTCGGAAATTGAAGTATCTTAGAGAAATTATTAAAGAAAAGTAAAACTCTAATTAAACACAGATTATGATTCTGTTGAAAGTGATTACTGACAGCTGGAAGAAGGACGGATGATCAGAGCCTCGYGCAGGCAGCCAGGAGCCGACTGACCGACCATTGGGTGTCACTAACACACCGCAAAACCAGAGAAGATAACTCTCTAATCTGTAGTTCTCACAGCACACCACCTTACTCAGAGACTGCCTTTCCACACTCGTGGCTGCAGAGAGCTCAGCTTCTCAACCCAAATTAAGCATTTTGGAGCTCTACCTGAACAGTGCATCCCTCTACCCACCTGCATGTTACTCTCCTCTTTCACTCTTTCACACCAGGATATTACAGTTTCGAGTTTTATATTAGTCCTCTGAAGGTTTAGCAAACCAGCTGGCTACAAGAGTCATCRAATGCAAAAATTCCCATGCAAGTCTTTTGTCTTTATTCCCTGACACGTTTTCCTTCCTCTTCCCATGCAAAGCTCTCGTTAATACAGGCAACAGACAAAGCACACCGACCATCCTTGCACCCAAAATCTGGGAAAAAAAACAGGTTTATTGCTGGCTGAAGCTGGCAAGAGGGACATAGATGCTGTTCCAGGATGGAGAACAAAGATTAACTACTCTTCTCACAGATTTTAAATCCGGGAAGACTGACCTCATACACCACAGCACTATCAAAACAACAAAACACTACAAAATAAAACAAGCTGCTATTGACACTTAGCAAGGGGAAAGGCTCCATTGTAACTGGGGTTTTGGGAAAGAGGTTACAGAAAGTAATGGGGAAATTCCACTTTGAATTTCAGCACTGAAACAGTTCGGAAGAGCTTAACTACGTAAATCGTTCTACCCATTTACTCTTGCTATCCCCCTAAAACAGAAATACCAAAAGGTGCTAAAAGCTTAATGGAAAAGCACAATCCTCAGATCTTTTTGACACAGGTTGAAAGGTTTTAACTTTGATAATGCCCTCACTCTAACAATACAGCTTGCAAATCAGAAGGGTACCTATGCTCGCAAGAGGGAGTGGCAAGAGGGTACTGAAGAGAGACCTACACCACTGTGGATACTACAGATTTTAAAAGCTGTTAGTCAGGTTTAGGATCCCAGCAAGCAATTAATGGCTGRTGCTGCAAGAAATGCTGTGGAACTAACCAGGCAATTATTTGTTCTACATTTTTCCTCCATTTTCATCTATCCAAAAACACATCCTTTGTTCTAACTACCGGAACCTGAACCATGTCGGTCTTTTCAGGTGTACTGAGCCACCCACCCTCTGTCTGCAGTCTGTGAAGTCAGTTAGTTGCTTCCTAGCTACTGCCTGCTTGCTCCCCAGGAAGGTAAAAATTAGCAACGTACCATCACGTGGTAAATCTCCTTGCTTAGGAGACGGAGAGCTCTGCACATCGCTGACCTCAATTTCTTTTCTTTCCAGTGGAGCAGTTTTGCTGGATTCCATCTCAGTGCATTTGCTTTTCGGAGAATCAAACCCAGCAGCTCCATCGGTGGCATTTCTCTTCTCCCTCTTCACCGCCACCTCCTCCCTCTCTTTGTCCTGGCTGCTGATTTCAGGGATTTGCTCCAGCTTGCTGTGATACAAGCCTGGGCTGCCCAGCTCTTTCTTGACCGAGTTGCTGCCGCTGTTCCACTCCTCTCTCTTCTTGGCAGCCGGCTCCTCTGCCAGGAGGGACTGATGCTCCTTCACCACCAGGCTGGGCAGCCCCGCACGGCTCTGCTCGGGACCCAAGCTGCAGACAGATGTTTGCTCTTCTGACACGGTCATTGACCTTTTCATCGGAGCACCCGGCTTTCTGGCTGTGGGGCTCGAGCACTGGGTCAGGCTGCTATTAGGAGAGAGCAGACCAGTAGCGACGTCTTCTCTAAGCACCGGCTCAGGGTATTTATCAGCCAGGTTAAGGGTTAGGGGAACCGACAAGTGAGAGCACTCTGACATTGCACGCCTCATTGCCTTCCTTTGGTGGGCAGCCCTGTTCAGAAAATTGCCGTCATCTGCACAGCTCAGCTTGTCTTCCATCTCTTCCTCCATTTCAGTGGTATTATTAAAGTAACTACTTTTGGAGTCATCTTGTGCAAGCTCTATGGTGGTAGTTGGAGGTTCTGGCTTAGATGCCGTTGAGGAAGAAGAAAATCCACTCTGCACATAGTTGTCATTAACCACCCCAATTACACAATAGCTGGGGGCTCCATCTTTTTTCACGGTTGCTTCTTTAGACCCCGAGTTGTTAGGCAGGATAGGGTGGAAATTTGGATTCCAGACACTGATTTCCTGTTCCTTCGCGTATTTGCTGGGATCGCTCTCCGACACAGACAGATTGGGCAGGTTTGGGTCTGGCTGGCATTTGGTCTCCATTCCTGCCTTACCGGCTGCTTTCTCCTGATCAGTGATGGCTCCATTTTTACCCAGCCCAGGACCAGATTTTTCAGCTCCTGCCTGTCCCACATGAAAATCTGTAGTTTTAGGGTTTGCCAAGTTCCCTTCTGCAGAAGGAAACGTTCCAGAAATCAAAGACCAGCTCTCAAGGTGACCTGCAGCTGCCTGGTATTTTTTGCCTTGTACCTCAATTTCTCTTTTGTCTTTCTGAGCTATTTTTAGCTCTTTGTCTAGTTTTCCTTCAAAGAAGCAGAGCTTGTCCTCATCCGTGAAACCAGCATTCTTAACGAGCCCATCCTTAACCGGTCCCCCTGAGTTTACATTCAAGCCAATCTCATTAAGCTTCCCCTCAGTCCTCTGCCATTCGAATTCAGTTTTGCTGAAGTCTTTCGGGGACTCCATGCAGTGGAAGGCTTCCGAGAAGCTCTCCGTGTTCTTGCTTTTGCACAGCTGGCTGTATTCGGAGAGCGATGCGGGCTGCTTGTTCGAGAGAGACATCTCCGATCGCGTCGCTTCCTCCCGTGGCTGTAACACCAGCTCCGAGCGAGCTGAGCTCGCAGGCTGCTGGCGCCGGTGACGACACACCATGCCCCCTGTATTCATGACAAAACTCCTTCCTCCCCACCCCCTGCCTGCTGCACGCCTTCATTTACTGGATTCAGCCACTAGTTCAAAGGAAAACGTCAGGTTTTATCCTTTTGTAAAAATCAAGAGGAATACACTTCTGTAACAGAAATACCCATCTCTGGCTAGACGCTGCTGGGGGTTTAATCATCTCAGTGAAATGATTTTTCTGTGAGCAGCATTTCTTGGGTTGTTACACACTTCTAGAAATATTGCCATCTCCTTTTTCTCTGTCAAACCCTATTATGGTCAATGCATTTATAAGTATTAATTCCTGCTGATGAACCACTCTTAAGAATACTTAGGAACTAAGGTCAGCAATTTTCCTCCCCTTAGACAAAAACAAAACACAAACCCCCAAAGCAAGCCCAACCCCAAACACTACAGCACAGAATGACCTCTTTCAGCACAAGGGCTTTGTTTTCAGTGAATTTTAATATATTCTTTTGGAGTGAACTGTGATCACAAGTGTTGCTGTAATGAGGATTTCACAATCCACAAACCGTATCACTCATATAAGCAAGTGGACAAAGCTGAAAAGGATGAAATGGGACAGGTTAGGAGAGGTTTTGTAGTCTTAAATACTGTAAACTCCATTTTTAAATGTGAACATATCTTACAATATTGTTGAGCTGCATTTTTTCTATTGCACTTAATTTACACCTACCATTTCACATTTTGTGTTTATCTATTCAAAACCAGTCTCAACATGTATTAAGTCCACTGCTCGGCCATCCTGTGAAGCCTCTATATCCAGCATCCTTGACAAGGCTTTTCTAACTGCAGTTCTTGATTTGCACGTTGTTTCCCTGGTTAAACTGGGAGCCAACCCAAGAGTGCTGAAGGTTGCTTCTAGCCACTCAGCCACCGGTACCTGGATTGCTACTATTGCATTAGCACCAAATTGAAGAGCTGTCTTGTTTTCTTAAGTGCCTGGTACAGATTAATCCTTGACTAAGGTAAATTTTCTTCTCCGAATCAGGGTTACAACACTTTACAGCCAGTGACCATTACAGACATCAGTACACTCCAGTGCAGGAGAAAATTTTGTCCTTATAGCTGATGCAGTAGAAGGACTCCCTGCTATAGTTTAACTGAGCATAAATGTATTTTTATACCCAGAGACTGCAAGCTACGCTACGCCCCCTGAATTTAACCTGCTGCTGAGAAATGTTACAATCCACACATTTATCTACTTGTATTTAAGCTTTGGATTTAAGACACTGCTATATTTAAAAACAATGACTAAGGAACTGTAAGTTATATGAATCTTTCATGACACCCTCTAATTAACCAGAATAGTTCCACCCACAAGCTTCACTTCTCAAAAGGCCTCAACAATTTTTCTGTACTTTAAAATATTCATAGGTGTCTTGCTAGTGGAAAATGGGACCTTAGCTCAAGGCTTGCATTCTCTCTCATAACTGATGTAGGACTAATGTTTGCAAGCACTTGCTCACTCTAAAAGTATTTAGTCTGCTCCCCAAACTGGCAGATCTTGAAGTCATCTAACCCCATGTAATTACTGTGTGGGTTTTGTTTTGTGGGTTTTGTTTGTTTGTTTGTTTTTGGTAGCAAAACAGCTACCACTTGTAATAGACAGAGGAGAAAACCCACACTGATTTAGGGGCTGGTACTTCAGAGCCCAGTATCACAGAAGAGATTTGCATCACTGGAAAGAAAAGCCTGACCCATAACATCAATATACAGCCAGTAACAACCACCATTGCTACTTTATTTAATAATGTYTTTTTTAATGTAGGAAATGAACCATATTCAATACCTGGGATACTCAGGAGCAGGAGAATGCATAGCTATGAAAAATCTCTAAAGTCATCTAATATTTAATCTCTCAGGACATTAATGGAGGTAAYGTAGAGTTCATACACTGAGAGCTTTTCAACAGCTTCATCCTGCCTATAGCACGTTGTTTCCAGATACTCGTTCTCAGTTCCAGTGCCCTACCCTCTACCTTCCACGAAATGCTTTTTTTTTCCTTTAAATTTATTAATATTCTGCTTCTGAAACTACACCACAATTGTTGTGCTAAGCTTTCAGCAATACCAGAAATCACCAACACTCGCAACACACAACCAGGAGTCCTGACACTGGAGCTTTGGTCCCAGTTCTTTAGATTCTGACAAAGCTTAAATTTTCTGAAGAATTGTAAGAGCAGCAGTACTACYCAATGAAAGATATGCAGGAAAGGGTGGGAGGATGTTCAGAAAACAAGAGGACTTGGACAGACTTTGAAAAACAACTCAAATGAGAAAGGGCCCATGCTAAAGAGGAGTTGGGTTAGAAGGGTAAGTTAGAGACTTCCTGAAAGGAAGCCCATCCACTGCTTTTACCCTTAGTTCAACTTTGAAGAAGATTTCATATTCTTCAAGTATCAAATTTGGGGTTTCACAATCCTTTTGGCTCTCCACCATCTTTCTTTTCAAGAACGTGTCACGTAATGGCAGTGAAATAGTTATAAGCTCTTGCAAGTCAGACCCTGGTCCAGCTTCTGGACATAGAGATTCGCCCACTGCCTGGAGCTTCTCTCAACCTTTCAGTGGTGAGACAGCAGCCTGTTTCACAGGGAGGAAGGTTATATTTTGCCTGTTCACATCCTCTTATCATCATTAAATCCTGTCTTTTCCTATAGGTACAGTTGACACAAATAAGCCTGTCAGGGAAGCTGAGCACATACAGCACATGTTTCAGTACCAACATTAAACACATCTGTAGTCATTTATCTGAGCTGCTTAGATATATTTTGATGCTTATATTGGATCTCTGAACATGAGCATTTTCCAAGGGAAGACATACCCATGTGCTGAAGAAACTGCAAAGAATCCCTATCCACTTTTACCTGGGCTTTACCAGGTAAAACACAGCTGCCCAGGCTGAGACAGTGCCAATAACCAGAGCAGACTAAGATCACTACATCAACACGTCACGACTTAATACCCAATCTGCAAGCTTCTAGCCTCGGCAGATGAATCAGCCTAGTGTTTCTATTTTTGCTTCACTCCCAAAGCTATTACTTATCCCTTCTAATGCCTTTGCTGTTTTTGTTGGGTTTTTTGGGGTTTTTTGTTTTGTTTTTTTTTTAATCTAACACAATCGTTTCTGTGCAATCCTTTGCACCGGTTTCTAAGGCAACATCACCTTCCAGGATGATGAGCTACTCCTTGCCAGAATTTCCAACTAATGTGATCTCTAATTAAGTGTTATTACCAATAACAGCCAGTGATCGGACTGACCAGAACCATCAAGGATACGCTCTGTCTATAAAAGCCAAGACCGTAAAACCGCCATTTAAACACTCGCTCATCTGTATGTTCATAACACACAGGCGTGTTGTGCTGCTCAGCCAAACACTCACTGCGTGTAAAACAAGCAGTAACACGTGAAGCCTGAAGTCTGACACTACCCGCTGAACTCGCACGCTTCATTTCTTCTCACAGTCTGGAAGAAGCCAGTCTAAAGAATAAAAAGGTAAACCAGAATATTTAGTATTCTGGCCACGGTAACTTTGAACTACAAGCTTAACATTTAAAAGGTGCGGAGCCGTACAATACTTAAACACAGCCTCATGTTTTATAGGACAGAACATTCACAGATCAAATCCCACTTACTTTAGAATTTACATATAATATATTAAAACTCCTAGTGATCCTCAGCCAAAACCAGAATTAAAATGCACTCAAGAGTGTTTCCAACTCAAAATATCACCAGTATTTGGTTATTGTAGGAGTATTTGCTAGTGGAAACTGAAAAGAGGCAAAGCAAAGTCAACTGAATGATACACAACCAATGAACTAGCAACATCAGCAAGGAAAGATGAGGCTTGAAATTCAGATATCCCCTGAAAGTTAAATAGCATCACTAAGGAAATGTCTTCAAAGTTCTTAATCTAGCAGAATTTACAAACAGAAGTATATTTGTTTTGTTCCCAGTTTTTCTGAAAATCAGAGTGTCAAGGACGAGCAGGAATATAAAACAAAGGAAGAAAACAAAACTTAGGAAGTCCTAGCCAAAGACTATGGGGTGCCAGCTTAAAATGAGAGTTGCTGCATGAGACCGTCCAGCTAGAGAAAAAGCCAGTATCAATATAACACACAGTGCAAAACCAACTAGGAAAAAAAAAAACAACAACAAAAAAACAGGCATATGCAGTCAGTTACAACTGTTTTGAGCAATCCTTAAAAGAACATATTCAGAGCTATGCACCGATTCAACAGAAGACAAATAGGCTTTTAAACATCCCGCATCTGCGAGCTACAGATCTGCAAAGATGTCCTCTAAGCTCAACTCACCTTTTAATTACAGATAGAACCAATACCTCAACTAAACTTCCTGTTAAAGCAGAATCAAATACAAACACACAAGTGCAAAAATTTAGGGGAAAAGCAGATACTAGCAAAGTTCTCTTGCTGCTTCATAAATATGTTTAGTACTGACATGGGAATTGGCTGGTGCCATTGTTTGGTTTTCATTTCTCTTATACACCTACCTGGGATAATTAACAGGTCTTAATTAATGAACAGGCTGCAATATGATGTTATTCTGACCATTTCAAAAGCATTATTAAAGTACCACTGTCATTATGAGGTACTTGTCCATGACTGCATTTGTGATGATGATTTCAGGTAAGATGGATGCAGTTAGTTACACATCCATACAGTCCACTGCCCCATTGCATTCACGTAGCTGATTAGCTCATATTAGACAAACCCAATTACAGTTTGGGGTCCCACTGGGGAATTACAGACATTATATGAATGAAAGGTTACTCTGGAAATGCTAAACTGACTTAACATTATAATGACGCCAGTATAACGGAAACCAGTCAGGAAAAGAAAACATTTAGAGAAAAGGYTTCATTGCGGCTGTAGAAGAAAAGCAAATACTGTAATTAAGCAGGGATGGCATTTCTTGCTTTTAAATATATCTTATTTACACACAAGGGATTTAGAGCTGTCATATTGAGAAATATGTACTGTATTACACACGGCGATTGTGCCAATGGGCTGCAAAGACAGCTTGTCATCAGCTCAGCTGAAAGGACGGGCTCTGGAAGGATGCCCACAGAAGGCAGTGACAGAGATTGCGATGGAAGCTTTTGAGGAAAGAGGGAAACTAAGCATCAGATGACCACTTCAGCAGGCCCCTCCAATCCATGTTTGGGAGAATAATTCAGAAGCATAAATGTCTAGACCACAATGTGGTTATGCAATAAGCTCTTTACTCTGCCAGCACTGAAGCCCACAGCATTAAGTACTGGAGCATCACTATAATAGACATACATGAAGATGGCCCTTTCCTGAAGAGCTTACGCAAATGAAAAAGCATAAGACAACACAAAACCCAAAACACTGAAACAAATTAATTTTTTTTCTCTTTTTCTTTTTCTTTTTTTTTTTTTTTATAGACTATTATTTAAGGACAGATTGGAGGAAAAAAAATCTTTTCAAAGTCTCAATGTTGAAATACAGCTTGAGGAGTAAAGGGAAGGGGGATGCTAGCAGTAAATCTGAATCAAATGGCTCAACACTGGATGAATGAAAATCTTCCATTATTTCCTCTTTTAACTATTCCTCAACATCAGAGCCCCAGCCCTGCATCAGCCAGGGCATCTGCTTGGAAGTACAGTTTTTATGACCCTGCTTTTTATACATAATTCCCAATTTTTGTTTTAATTCCACACARGAAGCATAAAGGCTCAGTCACATTTTAAAGGCTGATAATGTCTGACATGTTTTTGTTATCATCTCAGCTGCCTGCTGACATTAAAAGGTATAAAATAATTTTCCAGAAGAATCTGGGGCAGTTCTTACAATAACAACAACAAAAATGAGAAGCTGAAATAAATCCAAGAGATGGATAAGGGATTAAATTCAAATTGCATGAACAGCCTTACATCCAACGTTTCTTAACTTTAAGCTGCAAAGTCAAAATTAGGGAAAAAAAAAAAATTACAGAAGTTTGCAGGCCTAGTTTATAAAAGATACATACAACTTCCGTCAGTGAGAGAAATCCGCAGCATCACAGTTGCCATGACTCCCAAGGGAGCTGTATCACAAAGTTGGTACCTATTTTAGCAGTGCATACAGGAGCTGATACATTTAGGAAAGCCGTCCTGTTATTCTAGAACACACAGTGTAAGACACGGGAGCCTGGCTAAAGAGATTTCAGTTACTAAACTTCAGCAGCAGATCCTCCAAAATATCTACATGCATCATTCCRATATCAGATCACCAACTGCCCACCGCCAAGAAAAACAGTTTCTATGGGCGGATATTAGATGTTGCAAAGTATGAGCTTCACAGTCCTGCCTGACAAATACAGATGAAGTGTTTGCCAAGTTCTGGTGATAGGTAAAAATATAAAACCTTTGAGCAGTCAATTGTTATCTTAACAGGAGGATAAACTGKCACGTACAAGGTCTGTACAGTCCATGGCCTCATCAACTTAGTGAAATCTGGACCATAATCATTATAATGATCTCCTGGGTGCCTTTAGCTCCTTCTCTGTCCAGTAAACAAGCACACACTTATTCACGGTCTTAAAATCTCAACACCTTCCCTTCATTGATTTCTGGTTTTAACTTGTGTTCAACTGATGCATGAATTCACTGTTTTGTCCTCGGATCCAGCCTAAGGCACTTCCACACCAGTTGTGCCAACTTAGGGATTCAGTCCGGGTTTTGCTGGCGTTTTGCAACTCACTGAACAGCTATTTTGTTATGAGTTGGGCAGTGGATGGAAAGAGAGACAAGCCTTGGTAACGTATCTGGATGGCAAAGCAAATCTGCCTCGCTGCTCCTTCACTGCTAAGAGCTCGACTGCAACTTACGCTTTGTCACTCAGCCCAGATGTTGCACGGTCACCATGAGACTGCCTGAAGCTATGCCAGGGGCCAGGTCTGCTGCCAGCGCTCCTCGGCAGCCCTGCGCCTGACAGCTTTTGGATTTAAACTGCCATAGGAACATGTCAACCAACATTTCCAAAACAAGCTCAGTCATTCAGAGCTTCTGTTAAAAAAACCAGCCATGAGTCTATGAAGTGCTGAAAGGATGAAAGCAACTGAATATTATTAAAGTCCTGTGCAAACTTAGGTCTGGCCAACTTATAGATGCAAAGTATATACCAACTTACTCACACGCTGATGTGCTACTCTGAACCAGGAATCCTTCAACTCTGTACACACTTTACTTGCGCAAAACATTCAGGAGGAGCTTTTCTTTTTTGCATGGATCTGCTACTAAAATTCTGTTCCCTTGAATACAGCAGCTAGCAAAGGAAAATAAAGCCTTTCCATTGTCTGCTAGAAGTCTTTATAGAATTTTTTTTAAAAAGATGCTGCCTTTAGCTTTCCCTTTATTTTGTAGCATCATGCACCAAAGAACATTACTTCTGCAGGCACAAGTTCATGCGGAGAACACCACTTTCACTAAAATAGAACTACTTCAGGTTATGCAACACTCATTAAAATTACAAAACCTCTCAAAAACCTGACCAGCATGTTAAGGCGCACTTGAGCGCTATGTTTGTTAAGTTAGTGGCTGCATCATGCAAACTGGCAGCAAGGAACTCCACAGAAATAGAAACAGGAACAAACTTCCATGCCTGATGACAAGGCAAAAACTAAGAGCACCTAAGGGCATGGATAAACTTCCCCAGCCGACTTCAGCAGACTGGAATTCACAGAGAAGATGACAAGTCTTTCTAAGGAAGGTTTAGAATGAGCAGAAGAACAAGAATGTTTTTTATTTCATCTCTATCCATACTATATTCTCCATTTCAAAATTCCTATGAACTTCATAAAATTCTATGAAATGAATTCCATCTCATTTCCTATGAGTACAGGGGTCTTGCTCCCTGGGCAACAGCCAGGGTAAACAGTCCAAAACACTTACCAGTCCATCCATAGTCTCAGAGACATAAAGTCTTAAAATCTGTATCAGTCCCGCTATTGTTTTGTTACAACTCTGCTTTAGTAAGGATTATTATTCTAGAAGGAAGCACATTTTATAGATGTAGCAGTTCAAGGTAGCTTAAGATAAAGTCATTAACCAATTGCAGGAGAAAAAGTAGATGGTTGCAGTTAGCCTGAGGTAGGATTAAAACCAAACCCTGCAACATGACAGCAATCGAGAACATTTCCTACCACAGAAATACTCCGTTCCCTGCCCGCCAGTGGCATACAGTGCTATTTAGTGATCACAATGGTTCACTGTCGCACCGCAGATGAAGGTCACTTTCAGTCTCCGATGACAAGAAGCTTATGTAACTTAACACCAAAAAGTGCAAGTTTACTTAAATATTCTACAATATATATGTAAAATTAACTCTGAATGAAATAAAAAAAAAAAAAAAAAAAAAAAGAAATCAAGACTTCTTGAACTTAGACCAAGCTGTCAATCCTTCAAACTTTGGGAATTAGCACTGTGAGACAGGCAAGCAGAACTAACAGCCTTTTAAGATCAGCCAAAAAACCAGTCATGCCACACTCGCTTGTGCCACATAGGATTAACAATTATGTATTCATGCCAACGCACTGACAAATAGCAAGGTCTTGCACGCAAGCTGTCTGGATTACTGCTGCTAGCTCAAATCGCAAACACACACCTTTTTCTTGCCTCTGCCGGCTCATACCAGTGGGTTTCAGCTGCTTTTGTTTCTCTCGGTCTGGAGCAGCAGACCTGGCTGGCAGAGTTGGCACCCCTCTTGACTTTGTGGGTCTCATGTAGCCTTTTATCTGCTCTGCTGCTTTAACTCTCTCTTTCTTTGCCTCCTTCACAGCTTTTTGTTCACATTCCTCCTCTTTTTCTTTAGTTGCGTCTTCAGGTTTATCTACTTCAGACTTCAATGCTGGGGCATCCTTCAGGTGAGCTTCCCCACTGTGAGCAGCATCCTCTTCTGCAGGCTGAGAATGACCTTTATTGTTATCTTTAGGACTTATTTGGGTTGTTTGGGCAGCTGTCAGATTTAAACCAGCAGCCTCTGCTTCAACCGCTTTATTGTCCAAACTGCCCGGGTACTTCAGTGAGCTCTGCTCACTCTTCTTGCCTCCATCCAACTCAGCCCCTTCAGCTTTCTTCTCCATCAATGCTTCTGCCACAACCTGCGACACGGCTGCTTCTGCTTTGCTCTCTGGTATCGCTGCAAGTTCTGGGGAAACGCACCCAGCGTCCTTCTCTCCAGAAGAGACGGTTGCTTCTAGTTTCTCGGTCCCTTTGGCACCTACAGGAGCTGGTCTATTTTTTGAATCTGCCACCTTCTGAGGAAGGTCTGAGGAAGTGCTGTCAGTGTTGTGCTTTTTATCAGTGGTTCTTATTTCTTTATCATCCCCCTTTGCTGCAGGAGAAAGGTGAACTTCATCCTTTTTTGATTTAATGGCCTGTTTAATTGAATGATCCAAAGAAAGCGGTTTACCTGCCTCACTCCCATCCTGGGAACCAGCCTCTTTGGCTTTACCATCTTTCTTCAAAACCTCTTTTCCAGGCTCATTGTGTCCCAGATGGATTGGTTGCTCGCAAGATTTCTCTGTCTGTATCTCCTTCTTCGTACCAGATCCAGGCTCTTTGCTGCTGTTCTCTGCTACTGCTTCGGGAGGAGGAAGCCCCTTACTTCTTGCACCCTCACCTGTCTGCTTTGGGAAGCCAGAAGAAACATTGCCAGTGTTACCAGGGCCAGTTACTGCAGTCTGAGCAAAGGATTCAAAGTCGCTTCCTTTATTATTCCAAAGCATTTGAGGGCCAATGGGAAAGTTTTTAATATTTCTGTTTTCATCTACCAAATCCATGTCTTCCATTCCATATTCCATCTCAGATCCTATGGGAGGCTGTACTTCTCTCCTGTTTGTTTTTGGCTCTAGCAAAACCGTCTGCTCAGAGGCATTTTTAGCCTTTTTACTACTTCCATCATAACCCCTCTTTTTAGATCTATCAGTAACTGTGGCCAAAGTGTGATCTGCCACTGCTGGATGCTCTAGGATAGGAAGTCTACCCCCCATGCTGCAAGGAGTGGGACTTTCTGCTTCAGATTTGTCAGTTATCTCCCCGCCACAAGGAGGAAACATTTCTGCACCTGCTTTATGCTCCAGAAGACATGGCTGCTGCAAGTTAGCCTCCATCTTTTTGCATTTCTCTTTATTACTTGTGTGTGATTTTTCTGGCTCCAGAGGTATAGCAGGAGCTTGTATTTTAGCAGTATCAGTTAGGTCACCTAGCAGACTCGCTGAAGTACTGAAATTAGTCCCCTTGTCTTTATCAAAAGACTGAGTTTGTTTAATGTTTCCCACCTCTTCACCTACTGCAGGGATGTTACCTGCACCCAGTGCAACAGAGTGCTCAAGACTATTTTCAGCCTTTTTGCCTTTCACATCTCTACTTTTTTTCTTAGGCTTGTCCATCACCAGCTCCCTGGTGGGACTGTGTGCCACGGCTGCATCTGTCCTGTGCTCCGGGAGAGGCTCGGATGTATCTAGTTCCTTACCTTTATTCATGGGCCAAGTTTCTTTAGCGTTGACTATTTCTGGCTCTGCTGTCTCTATTTTATGACCTGAAAGAACCGGCTGATTAGAGAGACTTCTTCTATTGCCACCCTGTCTTTCAGGCTTTTCCAGCATCTCTTTGGTTATACCTGTCAGATTCTCCAGCAAAAGCTCTCTTTCAAAACCAGACACCTTATCTTTATCAAAGGTCATTTCTTTTGTGCTTCCAGGCACCCTCTCTTTGCTTGGAAGATTGCTTGTTTCCACCCCAGCATCCAGGACAGCTGCCTGCCCCAGGCAAAAAGGACTTTTTTCAGGTTTTTTTCTTTTCCCATCACTACACCTCTTTCTAGGTTTGTCTGCCACCAGTGCTGCATCAGAATGTATCACAACTGATTCACCTGCAGAAGTAATTCCAGCCTCTTTGCCTTTATTAATCAAATTTACCTCTTTCGTTCTGCTGATTGTGTCAGCCATAGCAACATGCTTTGCTTCCTCTGTCCTACTCTCCAGCAGGAATGGCTGGTCTAAAGCACCCGAATCAGCTATTTCATTTTTTCCAACGCCTTCTTTAGGCTTCTCTGTTACCCGTTCAATTGACCTTTGCATTTTAGTTACATCTGATGTATTCTCCTGAAAACACTCAGCAGTAATACAGCCCCTCTCTCTGCCTTTATCACTAACACTAACTTCCTTAGTTTTATCAATTATGTCAGAAAAACTACTTGGGTCCATCTTATTCTCAAGAAAAGGCTGCTGGAAAAAACTTCTTTCACCTTTTTTACTTCTTCCATCACTACCTCTTTTTTTTGGCTTGTCTGCAGGATAAGCATGCGTAATGCTTACTGACGGAGGTCCTCTTGCAGTAAAACCTCTGCCTTTATCAGGGAAAGTTGTTTCTTTTGTGGTCTCATCTGTCCTCACTCCATCAGTAAGTTTGCTTACATCCTCCGAAAGCATCATCTGCTCAGAGAAGCTTTTGATTTTTTTTACTTTCCCTTCACCACGCTTTTTTTTAGGTCTGTCCATCCCACGTGCAATATTGGGATCTTTTCCAGTCTGCTGCTCTAACGCTATAAATCCTTTCCCTTTGTTTTTATCAGAGGAATCTGCTACCATCACTCTGTCCACTGCTTCAGCAGAGGCGAGATGGTTGGTTGCATCAGACTTAGCAGACAGAAGAAACGGCTGCTCTGAAAAATTGTCAGCCCTTCTGTTTTGCAAAGCAGTAACTTCCTCAGGTTTTGGTAAAACTAATGGTGTAACAGGCATTTTAGTAGTATCTGTCGGAGTCTTCAATACTCCCTCTGCAGTACTAAAGTCAACGGCCATGCACTTATCGGAGGACACGGTTTTAGTTTCATCAGCTGCCTTTGGCTCGTTAGGAAGCTTGTCCAATAGGGCCGCAGCCTCTAGGAGAGCAGGCTGTTTGAGGGATTCATTTTCAACCCCTTTGCTTTTTTCACAACTATCTCTTTTCTTTGCTGCTTCTTCCAGTGACCCGCTGGAAGTCTGAAGCTCACGGTGGACAGTGTCACCAAATGCTTCACGCCTGGGAGATGTGCATTTAGCCTCCTTATCTTTATCAGAAAGGAGCAATTCTGAAGGTTTGGTCTCTAAAGGAGTTTCTACTTTGCTTAGATTGATCGCTTCTGAAAGAGATGGCATCAGGTCAGCACATTTTGACTCCTTGTACTCCCTCTTCTGATTTTTATCAAGAAAATCTCTTTCCGTAGGCTTGGTTGGCACCTGTGCTGTAACAGATTCCCCCACCTTAGTCTTGCCTACCTGCTGCAAGGGACCCTCTTTACTTTTGCCTTTAGATTGCAACATCAAACTGTCATCTCTCATTTCTTCTGTTTTCATGATGTCCCCATTTTTTGTATCCAACACAGATTCTAACAGCACGCTGGGTTTTTGGGCCTGCTGTCCTGGTGCTGGCACTGAGAAGGCATTTTGCTCATCCAGGATATGACTTCCAGTTATTATTTTAGCATCCTTTGGCATATCTGAAACTCTGCTTCCTGAGGCAATTGACTGCTCTTTGTGAGCTTCAGCAGGCATTACGGGACAGACATCTGGTTTTTGCAATTCAACAGCAAATGGAGAATTTCTAGGAGCTTTTGAGACTGTTACATTTTCATCCCAGAACTCCATTGTTCTTGGCAGCTGGTTTCTCTTTTGTTTTGGTTTCTTTTTCTTTTTCTTCACAATGGCCAGAGAACCTTCCAAATCCCAGCTCTCCGTTGGTACATCTCTGCAGCTCTCCACAAGCTCTGACAGCACATTGGATGGCTGCTCAGTTGCCTTTTTATGTGAAACCCTAGTGCGAGGGGATGCTCCAGCAACACATCCAAGTTCCACTACGGAACAGGGGTCTACTTTTGGGTCAGTACTCTTCTGTTGTGGGAGACCTATTAGACGTTCCTCTGGTACATCTGTAATAGGCACTGGTGCAGGTTTTGCTCTGCCAAACCTGCGTTCACTTGATTTGTTAGCTTGCCTTATTTGTGCGRTAGGTAGACCTGGAATACAGGAAGCCTGCTCAAACATCAAAGCAACTATTTGCTTTATAAAAAAATAAATGTACTATATATGTGATTTTAGCCATCTAAAACAGTCCATACAGTCATATATGCAGAATTTTCCAGCACTGATACCACACTAATTCTAAAGCCACCTCAGTAAGGGCTGGGATAGACATTTACACGCAAAACCTATTTAAACTACTACCGATAAATACGTCAATGCTATTTAAAAATACGTAATTCCTGATACATGCTCTTACCCCACCAAAAAGCAACAGTTCTTGTAAGGACATGCTATCACTTTTTAAAAATGCATTAAGGATCCATTTTGTCTTAGCAAGACAAGATAAAGATACACCTTTTATATCTCTAGCTAGCATCCTTCCAAAATGTGACAATAGAAGTTTAGTGGAAAGATGAGACTAGGGAAGAGAGAAGGGACATAATGAGGAAGGGGGAGCAAAAAAGCTAAGTTTCCCACAGCACCCACGGTGGAAGCAGTGGAAGGCAGAACCTCCGTAACAGAAATCATTTGCTGTACTCCATTATAGGCAGTGCTAGGTTTCCTTAGCTACAAGCCACTAATTTTAAAGAGAGCATCAGTCATTTGTCAGATAGCCCTGGCCCACAAATCAGCCTCCAGTCACAAGTGTAACAGCTCATCGGAGAGGCTGGGTTAGTGGAGCAGGAAAAAAATTACATTTTCCTTTGGTAATTACAAAACTCAATTTGGAAGGAGGTCTTCACTAGGAATATTGTAATAAGAATTAATGGTCCTTTTTAATACCAAAATAAAGAGCTAGCGGTAATGGCAAAAAGATGGTGAGCTTTTAAATTCTACAGCAGAAAAGATATAAGCCAGTCCCAGTGATAAAGTACTAGTAGCACCCATACTTGGGCTTTTAGTCTGGTGAACATGGAAGGGAAAAGAGTATTTAAGAGGGCAGGGATTAGAGGCAAAGTGCAAGCAGAATCACCGAGGAATGCAAAGAACCGCACAGCTGCTTGGTGCAAAAAAGATTTCTGCTTGCTCAAGTGGCAACGCAGTCAGTAGGAAAAGGTGAATAGTTCACACAGGGTATTTCCATTCTAAAACTGAATTATTATTTATATTCTACCTGTGGACTCTTGCAGGGTTTTTTCTTGCTGAGGTTCTGCATGTTGGACATGGTTGTGTTCAGCCTCCCCCTTTTGTTTCTCTGTAACAGTAACATCCACAGCAGTAACAGATTTTTCTGGAAAGAGGTCTTTATTTTCTAGTGCAACGGCTTCTTTTGCTTCTACTGAAACATGAAAAATATGAACAGAATGCTTCAGTTCTTATGAATACAGGCAACCTGCAATTTAAAAGTAAGCCCTTGGAAATGGTATATATAAAAATATATATATATAAAAATATATATATTTTATTTTATTTTTAATAGGAACAAAGTTTATAAGAGATGGTAGCCTACTATGTATTATTCTCCTCACAATCCCATTTTAAGCAGCAATTTTATATTTTGGCAGACATGCCAAGGTGCAGGTAAAACATGAAGCAAAGACCGTCTTGGGGCTTAAGCAGAGGGTGAGGGTTTGTTTGGGCTTTTTTTCCCCCCCTCTTTGTAATCAACCGAATTCAGACTATACTAGCTTCCGACTGGAATTCAAATCCAGAATATACTCCATTATCAGTCTGGAGTCCCTATCTAATGCTAATCATCTAGTATTCATATATAGCTTAGAATATATTTATGCAGACACTACAATATTCCTAGCTACACATAATTATAACAAGTTTTAATTTGTAAGACATAATTACATTGGAGAACAGTTCTATATGTAATTAATTTTATTTAAATTTTAAATAGAAATAAAAATTATGACAAACATTGGTACAACAACTATGGATGAGGAAGAAAAAGTCAAGTTATACGATGGTAATTTCAAATGTTAAGACTACCATCTATTTATAACAGTCCCCATGTTAGCACACACTAATAACCTTCTTGAAATTAAACCTTTGTTGCTTTTTCCTTGGTAAGGACAGGAGAACGGTGCCTGTGAGAAAGAACTTAGATGGTGGGGCAGAATTAGCTGATAGCAAAGTGCTGGCTCCAGTTTTATACTGTGGTTTGCATTTCTCACCTGCTGGTTCTGGAAGATGGTTTGTCTGTCCTGGAAGATGCTCTTCATGGTGGCTGGGAGGTGGTCTGCTGTCTTTAGCTTTCTCTAAAAGATCAACACAAGCTTCTGGGACTTTCGATTCTTGTTCCACATTTGCAGTTGCTTCTGCAAACAGAATGTAAAGAATAAAAATTCATCTTATTTTTAATTTAGATCAGATTAAGCAAGATAAAAATCAGTTCCTCACCTAATTCTTATCTTTTTCCTCACTTTCAAAACAGTAGTAATCTGCTTTTTAGGATCACCTTCTACCAGCTCTCCCCTCCTGAAAGCTTAAGTATTCTGCTAAAGCAAATCTTCCTGTATTGTCTGGTATTTACTCTTTCATTCATGCACCTATGCCTCAGTTGCTACATTCCAGTAGGGATTTTTTCATTAAAACTTCTCTCTTCTGAAATTTATTCCTATAATTAAACTAAAGAGTATTAGAAAGTAAGAAAGAAAAGATCTCACTCCAACTCTTTCTGCAATCAATCCACATATACTGCCTCTGCCCAGTACTGTTTGTTATTTTTTGATGGTCATTTTCTCTCTGAAAGGATAGTGTCCTTTGAGAAATCTATGCAGCGCAGAAAATCCATTGTCCACCACATGGAAAAAACCAAAATGCCTGCCTTGCCATTTTGATGCCTATAGTCATTCCAAAGAAATGCCACCAAATTATCAAACCCTATCGGTCTATTCTGAAACTATTTTCAAGATAAAAAGCTTTGTTCAAAAACATTGTGTCCTACAGGATCTGCAGAGATTTCAGTATATGCTGAGGACGATAGTGATACAAAAGTAAGTACTAACAGGAAGGAACTAAAATGTCTCTTTGGCTGCCCTAAAAAACATACATCACTGCTAAGAATGCCAAGTAGAAGAAAAAAGAAAAAAAAAAAAAAATTAAGATATTCTAGTTTTATATTTTAAGCGAAAAATCCTCATGAAGCACTTCCTCTGTCTGTATCTTGACAGCAGAACTGAGCTCTACCTAAGATGTTTTGTGCAAGGCATATCATAATCTTAACTACTAAAAAAATATGCTTTTTATTTGACAGTCTTATGACAATTGTGCATCTGCGTAGCTATCTCTATGCGCTACCAGGAGCGTTGCTGCTAGTGCCATGCCAACTTAAAGTGGCCTTCTCACACCACTTGCCACACTATTTCAAGCCTGAATGAAGCTTTCAGCCATACACGCTCACCTGCAGGAGGCTTGTCAAAGGGTGACTTGTCTTGCTCAAGAGAAGACTCAGATGTCATCAGCTCTTCAGATGCAGCAACCTTGTTGTCAGCTACAGAGAGAGACTTAGCTTCTGCAGAGGCAAACCCAGAATCCGTGGCAGGAAGAGGCTCGGCTTCTGCTACAGGAGCAAACCCAGAATCCATAGCATGATGATGGTTAACTTCTGCAGGGGCAAACTCTGCATCTGCTGCTGGGGCAAATGCCAAATCCATAGCATGGTGAGATTTAGTATCTGCTGCTGGGGCAAATGCCAAATCCATAGCATGGTGAGATTCCACATCTGCTGCTGGTGCAAATGCCAAATCCATAGCATGGTGAGATTCCGCATCTGCTGCTGGGGCAAATGCCAAATCCATAGCACGGTGAGATTCCGCATCCACTGCTGGGGCAAACCCTGCATCTTCTGCTGGGGCAAACTCTAAATCCGTAGCATAATAGGACGTAACATCTGCTGCTGGGGTGAAACCAGTATCTGCCACTGGGGCGGATGCATCATTGACAGCATTTGGAGGCTTGGCTTCTGGTGCAGGAGCAAACCCAACATCCATAACCTGAAGAGGGTTGGCTTCTGCTGTAGGTGCAAATCCAGCATCCGGAGCTTGAGGAGGCTTGGCGTCTCCTGCAAGAATGGACCCAGCTTTTTCTGCAGAAACAGACATGACATCCGAGGCAGGAACACACGCTGCATCTGCTACAGAACACAGATCACAGAAATCAACAAAAAAATACAGAATGTAAATACCTGACAGTGTGGTTTTATGACTAGAGAAGACAGGGCTTTCGCTCCCTGTCTTTCTTCTTGTCTTTCAGCATCACTTACTCCCCTCCCTTATGCCAGCGCACTCAAGTTGTACTAGTCTTTATGACACTCCTCAGTGCACCCAAATGCTTCTCCTACTACAGCCTCATGTGCCTTGTTTTGTATCCTTGACTACAGTGTTAAGACATCCGTCTGCTCCTAACATACATCAGCCAAAAGATGCACTGTTTTCATTTAAAAACTACCTGATGCTACGTAGCTGGCAAGAGACCAGAGCTGCTGGATCCACTGCGAGCAACACCATATCTACAGGAATCACAATGAGGGTTTTCTCCTATATAGCAGGACACAGAAACTTTTGGTGTCACCTTTATGAGCCCAGCTGTGTATTCCAACAGTGGAAAAAGTCCTGAAACGTTCCAGAGCCATATGCACTTCATTTTAAATATTGTTTACGCTGTTCGCGGGTGATGTGGTGCTACAACTTGAGCAGAAGCATTGGCAGTCTTGACACAAAAGACACTGCCATCCAATGAATCACCAGCTGCCCTTTATTCTTTCATGCCCAACTTGGCCTCATTCATTTTTTACATAATATCTACTAAACACTGAGCTGTTAGTTTCAAAATAATGTTTGTCAGTTCACAGTACCATCAAACTTCTGCATTTAAGTTAGCATTTTCATAAGATCCCCTTAAAGGAGTTTTTTCAGTCAATTTTAGTTTAACATTTCAGCTGTCTAGAGGCAAGTTTTTACAAATTATCAAAAGCCAGAAGCACTGGATTTTTCTTCTGCAGCTATTAATTTCAACAGCCCCAAGCACTACCCATACTCTGTGTAATGCAGCACAGTGACCTGAACATCTCAGACACATTGCTGAGAAATAAAATTTCTACTGATTGTTTGATCACATCTAAAAATATCCTCCCCAAACAATGGAAAATATATGAAATCTTAAATTAGATACTTAAACTGAAAAAGGAAAGAAATTAGAAAAATGGAAAAGGTCCCTTTTAAAATAGCACTTCAGGATCCATTTAGATAAAGCCAATATTCCAGTGAACCAAACCAAAAAGATCCATTATGCACTAGCTTTCATTTGGTTTTGCCTTTTTTTTTTTTTTTTTGAAGTGATATCATGATCCTCTCCAAAATAAAATTTAAAGATTGTGATTTTACAGAAGAAAAAGACAGTAAAGAAATTGATATTAAAAGTAGTATGGATGCTCCCTGGTGCATCATGGGAAGTACTGGAATAAAGCATAAAGAAACTGGACAAAGACTGGTGCAAAATGAACCATGAGTCTGATGCTATATATAAATACCTTGAAAACTCTCCGTTTTAAAGACTCTCTTAAAACGGAGAGTTTTCAAGGTATTTATATATAGCATCAGACTCGTGGTATAACCATGTTCTTGACACACCTTAACATTTTTCTGGAGCTAAAATTTTGAGAAAGTAAAGAATCATTAAATCAGTTACTGGACTGTGACACAAGAGTTGAAAAGTCGAGTAGACTTGCTATTTCTCACCAACACAATTCAGGTATCATAAACCTTTAGCCACAATGGAATTTGTTAATACCTTGCTGTGTTTCCTTCAGAAGAGGCAATCCCATGTCTTTTTCCATCATTACAGCTTACTCATAAAGGGCCTAAACCCAGCACCAATCTTTAGACTGGGGCAACTTTACCTGATGACGCACCTTTTGGTCCATCAGTAGCTTCAGCCTTTCCTGGGGATGCCATTACTGCAGTAGGAACGAAACCAGGAGCCACTGCTGCAGGGCTTTCCGGCAAATTCGGCTTTATTGCTTCAGTCACTGTGGGGGGCACTGGGCATACAAAACAAAGTTTGATTAAGCATGCAGATCTTAGCAAACAGCTTTCTCTTCTGGAGTTGCCAGGATGTGAATCACCCTCTCAAGGTGCTGCCTGGTCCGTGCTGCTGGCAGCAGCAACCCTGATGAGTCAGCTCCCCCACTTCAGCATCCCAGTCAGGTCAGACAAAAAACAAATCAGTTTTTATTGCCAATTTTCAGAAGATTAGTTTGTGCAATACCTAGGAGAACACTTGTATCTTGAGAGAAGCTACTGCCGTGACAAAGTCAAGGAACATTCTGTTACAAAGCATCCCAGTTCTACCCTGAGCCCTAGGTAGAGCCACCAGCTCCAGAAATACTTTCTACCTAGGACCAGTGTTAAACTACTCTCTTCTAAGCTTGTTCACCAAAATCAGCAATAAAGATCCCATTATGCATCAAATATCACAATATACATGCAACCGCAATAGAATTATTTACTCAGTGGAGCTTCAAAGATTTAACTGTAGCCATAATCTAAAGATAATTGGACAGAGTACCTAGGTTTGCAATTAGAATTTAGTTTAAAATTCTGTTGATTATGCATGAGCCAAAATTATGTTTGTTGGTGCCCTCAGCTGCACCGACCCTTAGAAGCAGAAAACACAAGTGCTCTGACTTACCACTCAAGTCAGCAGATTTCACTCTCAGTGTGTACAAAGACTAGAATGCTTGACAGTAGTAAAGTTCCAGTTCTAGAGTTTCTTCTCAAGGGTAAGTTTTATTCATCCCATTTATTATTTTAGTGTCAAGTAATGCTTGAACACAGATCCCAACTGGAATTTACAGTACCTTCAGTGTAATGGAGACTCTCAGAATGGAGACAGAGTCTGGAATCCACAGAGCTTGCTGCTGAACATATTTTTTTGCACACATCTACATCTGCTAACTTAATTCCCCAAAACCCATGAAAGGGCATGCTTTCAGTAGGTTAAAGCCCTGCTACATGATATGCCCCCAAAAGGGCATGCCACTAATATCTACTGACGGTTAGGCTTGGAACTGCATATATTAAATTTGTTACCCTAAATTAGAAGTAAACAGTCTATAAAACGCAGGGTTCTCCCCACCCCTTACAGCACTAAACCAGAAAATGCGTGTTAAGTAACATCTCTCTAAAACATGCATTTCTATTCTAAATTGATTTGAGAACCAGAACCAGTGTTTTGGTCAGGTCCCACTTCAYTCCATTACAGCCTTGTGTTTCTTGAAAAGGTAGACAAGGAGAGAAGCTCTGCTTCTGCTGTTCAGAAACTCTCTATAGACGGTTCCTGCAGATCAAGTCAAAACTATTTTTACCTGGTGGCTCAACAAAGAAAGAGGCATCTGGTCCCTTCGCATCATGCTGAGCTCCCATCCAATGTTCTTCAGGCACTATAGAAAACAAACACATTTAGTCCTGCCACTAACACTGCTTTATTTTTTCAGTTGAAGGTATTGACCCTGCTGTTTTTTGAGTTCATTCTCAGGTAACTTTTCAGTTCCCTTTAAGAATGGTACCAGAACATCAAGTTCTTCTGTGATTATTGTTAGTGAAAGCTTGCATCAGAGAAGAGTTATAACCAGCACTGACTACAGGACCTGACAGAGCAGGTTCTTTGCTCAATTCTTCTGGGCAACTGACTCTAGGTGGCCCGGCTTGAGCAGGGGGTTTGGACAAGATGACCTCCACAGGTCCCTTCCAACCTCAACTATTCTGTGATTCTGTGATCTCCTAACATCTTCAGAACATTCACACTGAACCAAGAACTGTCATTGCCAATAGGATACTTTCTAATCTTGACTCATTTTACTTATCAACTCCCCCACCAAGATTCTTTAGTACTAATACACAAAAATTTTCCAGCTGCATATCCTTCAAACCCAGCTAGCAAGACAAACATCTGTTTCCTACCTGCTTTGTCTTGCAGAAATTCTGCAGTTGAATCCAGGCCAATGAAGGCTGATGGGTCTAGAGCCTCTGCAGGAGAATACAGGGGCCCCAAGAAAGGTTGTTCAGGTACCATCATGGATCCATGTGGTGCTAATGAAACAAAAAGACCATTTGTTAATCACTATGCTAACCCTAATGACTCCCCTCCAAAATTTAAAGTCTATACAACACTTGGAAAATAAGCTATTCTGTTGGGCTCGCAAGCAGTTTAGATAAAGTTTGTAAGCAACTCTCTCAGTTAGCTCGCCTTTACAAACTGCATTGTAAATTATGTATGCATATATAATTTTTTAACAAGGTGTAAGACAGTAAACACAGGCAAATTATTTCCCTTTTGCTTTCTGCTTCTGCTCCCATGAATTCTTGTTAATAACTGCTTAAACTTGAATAGTCCAAACACTGAAGACCACTTTGGGGAAGAAGTTCATGCGTATTTGGTTTCTTCATAGCCATGAAGACAAGAGCCACTGGTAACTCCTGCTTCAACTCAACTTGTCTAGATGTCCTATCTCCTTCTGCCTAAATATACTTCAGAAAAAACCTTCCTGGAAGTAGCTATTGGAATGGTTTTAGGCATATGCAAAAAAGTTTTAAAAAATCATGTGAAGAGATTATTTAGTCTGTGCACTTACCAGCTTAATAGTTTTCAGTACATGAAAGTCAATAGAGAAAACACCAAAACCTGACCATCAGGGACAAATGCTGAGAAGGAACTCACCATGGATGTCTCTGGAAGCATCAACATGGTCCGTGAACAGCGGCACATTCTTCATGTCAGTAGGAAATGATAAATCAGGCAGATTCTCCCCTCTGTGCATGCTGAAGGGGTCTGGCAGGAGACAAGAACAAGGCCAGTGTCACCACACAGGGTGAAGACATGATGCAGAGTAAGATTATTTAAAAAACAAGATGAAGATGCACCTGACACCACCACTGGACTTCCAAGGGAAAGCTGCTTTCAAGATTATTTACCAGAGGCAAACACCTTCATAATTAGAATTTATGCCCAACAGTAAAACACGGTTGCTCAGACTGCTTCCTAGGGAAAACTGACTGAAGTTTAGATTACAACTGCTGCATGGAGAACCTGTCTCCTCCTCTCAAGGAGGAAGCATCTGTTTCTGACCTGATGAACACATACAGCTAACCTGAGTCAGGAGGTTAGCACTGAGCTCCGGGGATCAGTTAACTCGACAGCAGACCAAGGAAAGCCTGTGTAAGCTGTTCCCCAAGAACAGTACACCAGTACAAACTGACTGATGGGCCAGTAGTTTAACTAAGTTACAAGCCAGAGAGGAACATAACACATTTCCCCGTGTCCCAGGCAGATGAGCAGCCTTTGCCCTTAGTTCCAGACCAGACACGCTGGTGAGGCTGTCAGGATCTTTAGTCCACCTTTGCAAGTTGTCTGGTGTCAGCTTTGGTTGGTCTAACATGCGTTAGCTTTTTCTGCTTTTGGTCTGTGTTTTAAGTGGATATATCAATGTCATCTGCAAAAGATGGTACTTTAGCAGCTGAGGATTCAGCAAGAGAAAATTCCTTCTCTGCAAATTTTATTTTTTGTGTGCACGCATCTCCTTTCCCCTCAAGTAATCAGCATGGGCATTCAAACCCAGACAGGACAGAGAGAACCACCATGCTGGGTTTTGTAAGATGGATTACTTAACTGAAATGCCATGAGTCAGAGAGTAGACAGATGACCTCACTGACAGAACAAAACAAAGAAAAGACGACCCTTCCATGAGCTAGTCACTGTACCTTAACACCGTCAAGGGCAAGACACTGCTAGGGGAAGGAGACGTGGCATTCCCCTCTCAAACAAATTACTCCGTAGTTTACAAACCCCTGGATGTGTTTTATGATCAATGACTCCTAACGCATCTTGCTGGCTTGTGCCAGCTGTACATTGCATTTCTCTCCAGACAGGCACAGATGAGCAACGAGAGGTTTCAACTCAAGTGGTCTCTTGCAGACAAGTGACATTTCACGACTATCTCACACGCTGCATTACCCAGGAGCTGAAGAACTCTGTTCCCAAAATGGCTGTCACACCCCGATTTTCAGACACTGCACAGATTTCTTCCAGTTAAGCACAATTAAAAGGGATTCAGTTGAAGGCTGTTACTCATTTTTATGTCAGGCATGCTGGGGATGACAGCCAAACTTCAAATGTTCACATGCCCACGGTGCTGCAAGATGTCAAGATCAGGTGAGCTGCATGAATTCTTTTATAAATCTATCAGACTATTTGAGATGCCAAGACAATGTCTTGCTTCAGAGTAAATTGTAGAAAATTCTAATTTCAAGCTGTTTAAAACAGTATTGCCAAGACTAAACAACTGCCTTTTTTCCAATTAAAAAAMAAAACAAAACAAAACAAAACCCCACCCACAAAAAAACCATCATGACTGAAACCAATTTAAAAAACAAAAGGGATGCTGATGATCTCCCCTCTTTGTGCAGCAGTTAGATAACGTGGCAAAAATGGGCGACCCAGATTAAACCCTGTCTCTGCTCCAGAGGGAGAAAGGGGAGAAGTGGAAGGAGTTATGGCTGAACTTTTGTTTCCCATCTCCAAAGATCCTCCGCAGACTCAAAGTGGGCCTGTGCCCTACCCAAGTTTTAGCATTTTTGTGACTGGTAAGCGATGCCGCTCTGCTGATGACAAGGTGACGCTTCCAGCAAAACACACTGCAGCTGAAAATTGAAAGGCAGGTGGGTAAGGATGAACTGTATGGATGGGATACGGCCAGTTCAGGAAATTATCACTTCTTGCATTAAATGAGCCCTGAAAATAATTCTCTACTTGCTCAAAATTTGCAGCTGGTTTACAATATTATGAAGCCAGACAAATGTTAAGAATCTGAGAGTATTGTTTCTAGACAGCTAGAGGTAAGATTGACAAAACATTTACAAAAGTTTCTTTTCAGCTCACTTCCATAGATACTCTTATCCTTTGCTGTTCAGAGACATAGTTCCAATTTGCCAATGACTGTGGACTAATAAAAGCGTACGACTGTAGATCATTTAAATAGGAACTCTTCATGTTTAGATATTTACCTGTAGTTACAGTAATAAATCATGATACACTTGTGATTGAGGGCTTTGCAGCACTTTCAAAGCTTGCAAGCAATTAGATAATGTTTGAGTTTTATTCATTCTACATTACAACAACATTTTTAAAACAAGTCTTTTTGTTACAGGTAGTGTGTAAAATATATATGTACGTTTTTGCTCATAACTGTTACTTCCATAGGGTTGGGTCCACTGCCAGATCCCAACGCAGTGTTTGTAATATGTAACAGCGAAGTCCAGAGCAGACTCAAACACACTCTTTCAGCTGCTCACAGAAGTGGCAGAGCTGGCATTTCCCACGTTTCTCACCAAGGGACAAGGAATTACAGCAATGCTGGTTGGGAGACCTGTTACACCACTGACCAGAGAATTCTCTCCTTGGGAGGGAAGTCATCCTACCGTTTTCCGAAGAGTATGCATAAAAATATTTAATAAACCCATAGACTTTTATGAGTCTGCTGTTCACATTTTTCTCCTGCTGACGAGTCCTTAAAGCTTGTCTATCCTCTCTGATCCCTCTGCTCAGTTAGGGGAATTGACTAACCTCTAAGCAGAATCTCTTGTTTACACGGTACCAGGAAGAGCAGTATGGAGGAATACTTTCAAACTGAAGTATACGTGGTACCTTATGCATGTACAGATGCGCAAGATACTCTAAGGACACGAAACCTAAGGAAATGTGGTTTCATGCAATAGATAACCCACAGATTCACATTATTCAGGCCAGAAGAATACTGGGTGATGGGCTAGGTGTGTAAATTGCTCCTAATCAACAAGTTTGTCATCTGGCTATTGAGCATAACTACATCAACATCCCATTCTTTCATCTAACAAAGCAATGGGAGGGAAAAACCCAACAACTGTGTTTTAGAAACGAGTGTGTCTCTTGTTCCAGTTGTTCCATGAATCATTTCTTACCCTTGTAACAGTATATAATTTCTTCACAGAACCTCTTAGTAAATACGAGATTCAGATAGCAAGAAAATAATTTAGTAAGCAGGTCTACAGTGCTCAAAAATATATTTAAAAAAAGTTTCATCCCACTTCAGCCAGTATCTTTCCCAGTTTTATTGCCTGTTATAATCTGGGCAGCACATACATTTCTCATACCCTCCAAGAGCTAGCAAGTAATTTCCCATAAGCTTTCTCAAAAATGAGAGAAAATTGGGTGAAAGTTGCTGGGTGAAAGGGTACCTTTTTGCAGGGGCAAGTTATACAAAGTTCATCTAATTTTCAAGAGAGTCAGCAGCTACGCAGGCTGCCTCTGGAACAGACCGACCTGCATTGCAGACACAGCTACGTGACAGCTGGAACTGGCATTTCTGAGAGCCAGGGAAGACTGGCTTTCAGCTGTCAACAATTTCGGCGAGGTTTGCACTGAAAGCCACAGTACTCGAGAGCAGTTAAACTGTGGGAGTCAACCAAAAACTGCTATCGCCATGTGAGCCAAGTCAGGGGGAAATCTGCTCACCCACAGTCTGTGTGCTCTAACACGCCGGACTAGCAGCTCCATTTTTAACCAGCTAGACTATGCTCTAGGGCAAGTTAGGGGCTTGATGTGCTAAGCTAACTCTGGTGTCAAGATGTTACGCATTTTAGGAAAACAGAGCAACACATCCTAAAGAACACAGGCGTGAGTACAAGGCAAGAGAACAAAACCACCCTTAGGGATAGAGGCCAGGGCTCTATCATGTTACACAACTGATAAAATAACTGACRCTACAGTTTTAAGAGTAATACAGTCATACCAGCCATCTCCATGGGTTTGAATACGGGCTGTGACTCAAAGCACAGGTCTCTGTCATCCATCGTCCAGGAGTCATTGCGATCAAGAAATTCTTTGTAAGACAGCTTTTCATCCATGATTTCTCCTGGGAATACTGAAATTAGAGAAAAAAATGACACAGTCAAAAGTGAAACATTAAGCTAAAATATTTAAAATAGATTATTGCATGATATGACATTCAGAGGCCAACAGATAACATGAACTGTTAGCCAAACCAGAGACCATGAATATTCATTTTTTACTGCTTTGATCCAACTCTTCAAATACAAGAAACAGAATAATGGGAATTTCTGCATCTTGATACACATGTAAGATCAAGAACAGACTCACACGTTAAGAGTGCTGTCCTGTTTTCAAATGTTGGACAATTCACACTGGCTCCTCACACTCATCTTTAGGGAGATTTTTCATTAATGTATGAGCTGGAACAACCCTGAGACCCTGAACTTGTGAGGCTGAGCAAAGCTTTCAAGTCTGTCAATACAGAAATGTTGACCACAACTTGCTCATCAGGTCACAGCAGGGAGGAGGGGAAACCAAAGCCCCTTCCTCTCCTGCCCAGGCATCAACTTGTATGCACCGAATCTGACCATATTTACAAAAACGTTAGTACCGCCACAAGACACATAGTACCACCCATTGGATGGTTTTGCTCTCCATTTTACTAGGAAGACAAACTCCAAATCATTTAAGTGAATAACTTTTCCCCGAATACCTCAAAGACCTTTATTTGTGTATCTTTATATTTCACACTTAAGCCTAATCTTCCCCCAGTTTACAATAAAGACAGTTCTCTGAACACATCAACACATTGAAGCCTGATGCTTTATATCTGACCAAGGAAAACGTTACTCTTTTTTGCTGGCCCATGTTAAAAACAACTGCACTGAGACTAACAGCCTTCAGCAATTTGAGATGTTAGAGAGTCAAGTATTTTATTACTGAAGCCTTGGTAGGCACCTTTCACAGCCTATAAATGCCCCACAGAAAAATGTATGGAAACAAAGAAGTTAGACTACATAAAACTATTTCAATAAGGTTTGTCACAAGGAATATCAAAAATATGCAGATCAGCCTTTTCCTGAAGTTCTTACAAGCAGTTGAAAGATGTTTAGAAAACCAAAGCAAGAAAGCTCAGCTGTGAACTGAGACACCCTCCAGCAGCAGCACTAAGACACGCCGTGGGCTCTCATCTTCCTCACCTTCTGTGCTTTTTTTTCTTTTTCTTTCTTTCCTTTTTTTCTTTTTCTTTCTTTCTTCCCCCCCCCGCCTTTAATAACATCTCCCCTTCTCCCCTTTGCTCCAGCCTATTCACTTCTCCCAGTGTAGCACCTTGGGATGAACTAGTGGACAAGCAAGAGCCTGTAGCACCCCCACACCCCCGCCACAATACGCAGATGTATGAAACACTGGCAATAGCCCCAGCTGCACCAACATCTTCATGAACAAGAAGATTTCACCTCTGTCCTGGGAGGCTGGGATTTAGAAGTCCCCGAGAGTGCTGCAGGTGGTCCAGCCCTGCATATTGGGGGGAAGCTTTGGGTATGAAGGGAACCGCACGTGCATCTCCACTGACCACTATTTTTAACAGTTCAACTTTAAATCACTTCAACAGAGAAACAAAAGCAGCAGCTAGTGGTAATGGCCATGATGGGAAAAAACACTAAGGCATAAATTAAGTTCTCCTTGTAAATAAGAGATATATCAATACGTACAGCATACAAAAGCTAGCTATAAATGAGCTAACACTTGCGAGGTTTGATTTACACTTAAAATTAACACACAAAAAAATCCTGAACTTCAGCTGTGTCAATACTGGCTACTCTACTGTAGCTCCCTTGTAGTCTCAGCTGTTACTGTAAAAAGCCCAGTCGTTTCAGCTTTCAAAGACATTTCCAGATCCTGTAGTTGTACAAAAGAAAGAAAAAAGTCCTGAAGTTTTCAAATATGACAAATGCAGGGGAAAGGCTCAAAACAAATACCCAGACTTGTGACTTTTCAGATTAATTTTCATTTTAAGGAGACCTGAATTTGTCAACTCTTCTATCAACAACATTAGACTTTCAAACTGATTTCCAGTTTCTTCTGGAAAGAAACACAAAAAAATTTACAAAAACTCCTTCTCTCATCCCCGATGCAATATGCTACTCTCTCTTGCCAATACAACTCTTCATGCTTTTAATATTTTTACCTTCACTTAGGCTAACAATACTACTTGCAAGACTGGAGCTCAGGAAAGGAAATTGATAGTGTGCCTCAGAAGATATCCCCGAAGACGACCCTTAATGCAGTGCAGAACTGCAGTTAATAAAAGCAAACCCAATGCTAACACACAAAAGGAACAGAACAGAAGGAATAATTAAAGACACAACGCTGGTACATAAAAGCAACAACCGCTGCCTCTTCTAGGAGGCTGAGGCACCAGCCAGTCGCAAACAGAGAATTTGTAGCAAGGTGGAACAAAGGCATTCTAATGATTCTAATAAAAAAGTGATTGAGAAAGAGTAAGATGAAAGAGGGCTTTTGGGGGGTTTTTTGTTTGTTTGTTTTACATCACAAAATAATGAAATGATACCACTACAAATCAATCAGTGATTACAGCAATTTGATCAGAGATTTTTGTTTTTATAAGAACAGGAGGTGATTCAATGAAGTTAGAAATGTCAAAATCTCAGATTAGTACATAAATACTACTTCTCATAATTAAACTCTGGAGCTCAATGCCATACAGCGTCCCTGGGGTCTAAATGCAAAGTCAGAGGTGTATGACAGTCTGCATATTCCTATTTTGAGTCATTAACAGCAATACACTTTAGCAGGGACTTCACTGATAATCCCCAGGAAAGGCTGGAGAATTAATGAGCTTTAACTCCCTTTGAGGCATTACATGAACTGCAGCGTGGCAGACGGGACAGGGGACTAGGCGAGTGTTTCTACCTAAATTCAGAGGGAGGCAGTGATGGTGTCACCAGGTTTCAATTAACAGCAGCTCAGTTCCCTTGGCGGGAGGCAGGACACAGGCTCTCCCTGCTCTCGCCGCTCCCTTCCCCGAGCTGCCGACAGGCAGCCCCGCAGCCGCCRGCTCGTCCCCCTGCTCCGTCCCCAGCCCTGTGCAAACGGAGCTGCTTCCAGCTCCCAAGCTGACCTGAACGGGGATGTCTCAGGTGTGCTCCGCTTCCAAGAGGCCTGAGAAACGTTGCACCAGACATGCCATACTGTGGATGCAGTGAGCAAAAAGGAACTGGATCTTCAAAGGGAAACGAGACAGACCATTCACAAGACCGCTCATGGCACCAGCRGTTGAACTTGGGTGTCCCACAAGAAAAAACTGAACAAGTAACACGCTGGAAACATGCTTTTTTTCCCCACTGAAATTCAAAACACAGAGAACGCTGCCTACCAGCCGCAGGTTGGGTACTGACACACCACAAGATGACGGGGCACTGACTACGGGAAGCGATGTTATGCTCTAACAGAAGTTCACGATTGTAGAAGAGTTCCTATTCAGATTCTGATCCAACTAAATAGAAATAAAATACATTTATTTTTTACCCTTATATGCACTCTGAGGGCCAGAGAATGGGAATTCAAAGTATAATTCTAGTAAACACAAAATCTTCTACTACTTCACTTCTGTGTAAACACCACCAAAAGAAAGCACTGAAGAACTGTTTTTGAATAAATTCAATTTCTGACCATCAGTGGAGTTATTCCTACCTCTTGTGCTACAACCCTGCAGATGCTACAAGCATCCTAAAGCAGTGCTGATTTGGCAAGCGGATGCTGCTTTTCTGCCAGTGGCTTTTAGTTATTATTCTGCTAAACAACTACATTTCACGTGGCTGACTTCAGCAGAGAGGACACAGAAGCTTCCCAGGCCAAGCTTTATGACAACTCTGCTTCCTCTATGCAAAGGACAAGGTATAACTCTGTGCAAGCAGCAAGCAGGAGAGGTGACACATGAAGGCAACAACCCCCTCGCGTTCAGCAGAAAAATCAGCTTAGGCAATGCTGGCTGATCACGGAGTCTGAGGGTAGCTTAAAGGCTGGCAATTTAAGTAGGAAATATTTAAGACAGACAATGATCATTTAGATTTGCAAAGTACTTTGAAGATAAAGTGTCACTACATGTGTCAAGAGACATTATTATTTACGATTATTTGTGGTGCAGAATAGCACAGGATTTAATTATATTCCATTGTAAATTCTTCTGGACAGGAACCTCTCATTCATTGGTCTATAAAGCTCCATTTAAAGCAAAAAACCAGGAGACCGTAAATGTCCTTGTCAGTGTGAGGAAGAGGCCTGGGAGCAGTTAAGAAAATTTGACGTGAACTTTCTCAAAGATGACTTTAGCTGATTTTTGGATTGGACCCATGCTAAGTCTGATCAACTGTAGAGCACACACCAATTGAACTCTACATATTTCAACTAAATCTGTTAGTACTAGACCACAAATGCATATTGCTATTATTAATAGATCTCACAGGGGAAGAACATAAAAAATTAGGGTCACAACAGGTAAACCAGAAGTAAAACCCTCACTTTTTAAACTTTTTTTTTTTTTTTAAATACATAGACAGGTTGCATTCATGCCTTTAAATAAAGAGGAGAGGAACCTCCCTCAACCACACACCCTGCTGGAAAATGAACGAGCAGAACAGTAAGGCAGCAGACAAAAAGAAGCATAGAGGAAAACATTTACACGACACATCAGATGAAATCAAACTCCTGTAACAGTTTAACAGAACTATATTGGTATTTGCAAACCCTTAGTTCCAGCAAAAGCCCCAAAAGCCAGATGAAAGATTATTCCTTCAAAAGCAGTTGTGAATCGCCTCTGCCAAATCATTAGAAATATAAACCAAAGACTTGCATATTTTTCATACAACATTTTAATAATAGGTRCTAATTAAAAAACCAAAACAAAACCACCATTGCTTTCCAGCAGAAAAACAGATGTAAGAAGGAATCCAGTTAGCTGCTGGAGGCAGCCAAGAGGCCAGCAGCCAGGTCAGGAGCAGGCACAGGGCTTCGAGAGCAGAGCAGCCGTTCATCCCCCCCTGCCAGCGGCATGCCTCTGCTGAAGCTGATCTTCGCTATGCGAGTGCCAGTGACAATGCAAGCGGAAACAGAGATTGCAATATCAAAATAAGCGTTAGCAAAAACTCCCTTCCTATTCCCAAAGTGTTTTTCAACATTACTTGCCATACAGCTATAAAGTGGACACTTCCAGCTTGTTTGTTGTCCCCACCCTGTCCCAATATTCAGTTCTTCCTTATTCAAGCAAGCTTGGTGGAATATGAGAAACGTGATCTCAGAAACAGGGTTCCAAGGACTGTAGAAAAGAGGATTTTTCAGTTCCAAACCCAGTTCTGCAGACCCTCCTAAAACACACAGTCTGCATGTGATCTACAAACATAAGACATAAAAGCAAACAAAAATGACTAGCCAAACTCTTATGACAATCAATCCTGAAAGCACCTATTAATATGTATCAGCAGCAGATAATGTACTCAACACAAAAGGTAAATTTGACAGATCCCACAAACCTGTAAAATAACTTTAGCAACTATTAAAGCTTGCTGATAGTTGAAAATCCAGTTACGACTGTTGATAATATAAACCAATGTAGGATTACAGCTTACAAAGTCTTACTTAAAGAAAAAAGTACCATTAACAACATACTTACAAAGCAAACTTGCTTCTGAAAGTAAAAATATGGATCCCATGCAAGTAGCACCTTCCCTGAACTGATCTCACGGCAGGTTCCGGAGAAAGAGTGCAAAACATTTAGTAGGGCTGCTGACAGTGTTGATTTGTTTGTTTTATCATCTGCTCTGCAAAGATCAGCATGGTCACATAAGCCAATTCAGACGCTAATCCATACAAAACAGCACTTCTGGCAACCTACAACACAGAGGCTCCCAACATGGGCAGCCTGCTGCGCTCAGACCTCCAGAAAAAGAAAGAAGAAAGAAAGAAAAAAAAAAAAAATCTGTACCCACTAACATGCAGGACATCACACAGTGAACTTCCCGCAAGGAGCACTCTTAGTAGAGGATTACCATGATAAAGCCTTTTCACTGCAGGAGATGCTAATCTTGATAGGTCACTGACCAGATCTCTAGCTAGAGGTTAAGTATCTTCAAAATTAATGAGTCTGCAGCCATGAGATGTCCCTGCCAGCACCAAGCCAAGCAAACAGAAAAAGAGAAGCTTAAGAGCTTCATTCCTATAGCTGATCTTAAAGCTAATTTGCCCAGATCACTGCATTCGTTCAGTATCTTAAATGGATGCCAAGTTTGCCTTCCTGAAATCATCACCTAAGACCAATAGTTTTACCAGTTGGCAGAACAAGCCATGCCCTGCAATAAATTCTCAGCAATCTCAAATGAAATGAAAGTCTACACCACCTCTGCAGGGTATGGTATACTACTACCTTTAAAAGGAACTTCAAGAAGCATTGTTAGAAGGCAGGGGTTCGGTAACATGCAAATTTTTATATTCTACATGAGATTTTGAGCTGTTTTGGTAGCACTTGGTTCCTGCGTGAGGCTCTGCTCTGCACAGCTGCGCTCAGCAGGCTGCTATGGGCAGCTACTAACATGAGCAACTTCTGATTCCCAGCGTGTGGATTCATGAGATATTTGCCTGCACGTCCTCTCTGATTTTTTTTTTTTATGCACACACACGCAGAGGTACTACCTTCAATATGCTAACCAACAGTGTTATATAGGATGGGATGACGTGTGGAACATCAGGTAAAAACCCCTACAGGCAGCCGAGACGTTCTGGGTTCTCCTCCTTCCCTCGCTCGGGACATTGATGCATTACTTAGGGCAAGGGATACAGAAGCCTCACCTTAAAGGTTACACAGTACCTCTTCAAAGATGCTCAGCGCTCCCTTTGTGCATGCTGGCTTCAGAGTAAACTGAAAGTACCTTGCAGGAGTATCTTCTCAATATTTTATTATCAGTTTCATTATTTTGTAAAATAGAATATTGTCTAGTTCAGATCTGAGTGAAGGGTCTTAAAATCACTGTAAATGAGTATTACAGACAAGCTTCACTAATATCCAAAATCTAATGGATAAACATAGACAAACAACTGCATGGAAAAGGATGTAGACCAGCCTACCAAAGGAAGTTCGTACATTTTTATCCAAGAGGGTAAGAGCTGAAGATTAAAAGAAGTTTTTGCATTTAATAAATATATAAAGCACAAAGCTGGCAGCCTTGATGGAGAAGAATTTATCCAGACCAGAGCCATCAAACTGGTTACTTTCTGCCCAGTGACTTTCCTCTCGTCAAACTGAAATACAGGCAACTCCACTTAATTTTTTTTTTTTTTTTTTTTTTTTTTAAATAAAAATCTGAGGGAAATTGAACACTGGACAGGTTGCCCAGAGAGGTTGTGGAGTCTCCGTCCTTGAAGAGAACTCAAAACCCAGCCGGACAGAGCCCGAGCAGCCTCCTCTGGTTTCCCTGCTTTGAGCAGGGGGGTTGGACTCGAGACGTCAGAAGTCCTTTCCAGCCTCCTAAGCCTTTGCAGGCACTTCAGATGCTGCTTTTGGAGGAAAAGACTTCTGTCCTTGCAGAAGATAAAGGCTTAACTACCAGGAGCTAGTGCTGAAACCAAATCTGGCTGAGATTACTCTAAATACTTTAATTTGCTGCAATGAGAAGCAAATTAAAATCCACCATTGAGTTACATGGAAAAAGATGATCAGGAATATATTACAGGTCCTCAGGAAACCACAGGGCATTTCAGATGGTGCTGACAGTTCAAGAAACATTTTATTGCTTTCCTTCTGAAATTCCATGCTGTTACATAATCCGGAATGCTAAAAAAGCTCAGTGCGTTTGACTGTCAGAACCAGTATCTCCTAACTGAAAAGATGCAAAGTCAGTAACTTTAAAGTTCAACACAAGGTTCACATTTTGCCTTTTTAAAACAAAACAAACAAAAGAATCTGCAAGGAAATAAAAAAGATGCAATTGTTACAGTTTATTGTATAGCTTTTTTTCCTTACTTATTCTTCCTAAAGAGACGTTTCTTCAGTGGCGATTGCTTCATGATAAATTGAAAGCAAGAACCAGAGATGCACAGAAAACACATCTCCCAACCTCAGCTCTAATTGCTCTACAAGCGATGTTTGTTCTCACACTCCTGCTTCCCACTGGGAATGTCAGATGCTCAGGAAGTGAGTAATTTGTTATCACATCTCAGATGTTATTGGAGAAGTCTCACAGATCTCTGACAACGCTCCGGACTGCAATGCAGGACAGCTTCCACCAGATACTCTCTTTAGATTTCTCTGCATGTAGAACCGCACTCGATAGACTCTACATTTTTTAATAACAAAGGCACTTGAAGTCCTATTTTTAAACAAAAGGCTCTCTAAAGACTTATTTCCACAGCGTTGTCATAGGCACACATAAACAAAATAGCTCTACTTAGGAGACTTCTTTTACCCATGAAGTGTTACTCTGAGCCGGTATCCATTCGGTGAATTAAGAGAATGACACTTGTGTTTTCTGCAGAAGATGAGGATCACAGGAATACTGCCTGCGTTACCAGGTGTTTTAAAACCAGACACTTGAAGCATGGTTGAATATTTTTCCTTTTTGCTATTCTTGGGCTTTTTGTTTGTTTTTTTCTAACTGGTATTTTGGAGAGCCAAGTGATACAACTAAGACAGTTTTACTGTTTCAGTTGGGCTTCCTTCCTAAAGCTGAGGGCCTTCTGTATATCCTTGGTAGTGAATATTTCAACCCAAGCCATGCAAAAAACCCCACAAACCTGTTCAACAGGCCCAACACAAGATGCAGACAATATAAAAGAACATCTCTATGTATAGAAACCCCAAAGCAATAACGCCAAGATTGAGTCAGCTAAATCACTCCCCCATTCCCTGGCCTTGGATCCAGCCTCATAATTGAGGAGAACATACAAGAAGGTATCTGAACATCTTGACCAGGCAGCCTGGCCCAAAATTTATGAAGTTGAAATAAGCAGAATTCTAAGACAAAAGACTTGGTATGGGAACTGCTGGCTCCTTATGGTGGGCATACAACACCTGTCCAAAACCCAGTTTGCTGGCACTGGAGGAGAGCCCAAGAGATGTGAGGAACAGGCGGTGGAGCCTCATCCCCTGTGCTACCAACCTGGCCAGAGCTCCTCATGCTCATGAGTACACAGGTCTGTGAATGAGCACGATGCTAAAACAATCACAAGTGAAAAAAGTTTTGTTTAAAATAAGTATCACCTGCCCTTCCATCAAGTGTCACACTGAGTTGTGTGGCTTTAATGTCCTACAAAAGCCTTCCGACTTCCAGAGGAATCTGGAAGCCGCCAGTGCAGCACAGTGCTGTGACGCTGCACGAGGAAGGAAGCCCCGAGTTTTTGCGGTGCACTGCAGCCCCTCCGCGCTCGGTACTACCCCGAGCAGGGAGAGCRTGTCCCTTACGCTGTCACCACGAGCCAGTGACACTGGAGTTTACAGCAGCGAGCTGTGACCCAGAGCGCTGTCATCCCTTGTTCCAAGCAGGAAAAAGCTAATTCCCCTGAAAGGGCTGTTACCAAATTTAAACAGCTGTATACTGATTCAGGGAACGCTCCAGTTCAAACACATCATTATAACTTCTTCCAGCAGGGTAGGGGGAGAGGCTGGAGCAGCATCTCAGACATGGCAGTGGCACATTTTGAGAAGACTGACCGTGCTCCAGATTAATCCAGGGTCAAAAAACTGTGCAGCGCTTCAGAGCAGAAGCCTTCAAGAAGAGCAGAAGCAGCAGCAAGGAACCAGCATAAGGATTCGTTCAGCAAAGGTCAGTGCTGAGCTTAATGCTAAAGCCTTTCAAACATGGATATACAAAGGCATGAACTACCACCCTGGAGGGGTGTAAGGGCTTTGGTTTTCAAGGAAGACAGGTTTGGGAGTCCTTTTCCTCCAGGGCAATCGAAGTAGTCTCCTGAACAGGGACACGGGTGTCCCCTAAACCTCTGAGGATGTGGGTGGGAAAGATGAGAAAACATTACCAAAGAGACACACTAGACCCCAGACATGCAACCCAGAAGTCTGGAAAATGAGCAGGATCTACAGATGCTGTGCATGAACAGCTGGTAACATGGAGCCCTGACCTTGGGATATTTGCTGCAAGGTACCTCTCAGGTATATGGTGACTCCAAGGAGCTGAGGACCAGAGGACTGCTCAGCAACACGAGGCCCAGGAAGAACCACGGTCCAGCTGACAGGACAAGCTGGTCCCTCTGACATGTTACAGGGAACCCCGGGCTGCAGCCTGGATTGAGGCTAACAGCTAAAGAGGGTTCAGGACACCATGAACACAAAAAAGCAGGTAAGACATGAGCTTCTGCCATTCTGCAAGTAGGACTAGGGCTTTCAAAGCACAGTGCTCCCCGCCCCCAGGAAATCCAAGATCCAGAGAGTGGATTTGAAAAAAAAAAAAAAAAGCTGAGGTATAAAAAGCCAGTAAAATTCTTAAAGAAAATATCCCCTACATACCATCTGATGATGATTTGGTAACTCATGTTGAGGAACTCCAGCCTTCTCTAAGCTTTATCGCTCTGCACTGAGACCAGATCCCATTTACTCAAACTATCATGAAAAATAAGCCTGCAAATTTCTCTTCAGCTAGACACAAAGTGGTTCTTTATCTTTAAGATCATAAGATAGCATGAGATTTCTTCTTATCCCATACCCAGACCAGACTAACCAGTTACTGTTCTCTTCATGAAAAATATTTTATATTTGAGATGTCTTTTCATGGGTCAGTTAAACATCACACATTCCCCAGGTCCCCAGACTGTCTTCCATTTGCCTGCTCGACAGACACTGAGCAGAGCTACCCAGCCAAGTCGTCATCGAAAGCAACTGGAGCAGAATAACTGCCTCTACCTCCTCGCACACAACACTCCTGCAAGGACATGGCCACTGCTTTTCTGTGCTGAGCCGCATTTCAGTTGTGATCTGTTACAGTTCCCAAGTTTTCTCCTGACAACCTCCAAGTGCTTTTCTGCCGAATTCTTTCTTCAAATGTAATCAGGGCCAGAGAAGAAAACAAAAATAAATTAAAGCACTTACAGTCCCTATGGAATGAGCATGATCTCCAAGTGTATTCTTTCAAAAGTCAGTATTTACAAACAGGAACTCATACAAGAAAAAGGTCCATGCACCACCATATGTGAAGTGTCCAGCCAGCTTCTTGGAAGTGATCCACTTAGAAGTACTTTTCAAGAGCTATTCCTCCAGCTGAGGAGGGCACAAAACTGGCTGTCTCTTCTCAAAACTTTTAAAAAGGAAATTAGGAAACTGGGGTCATGTTAAAGACACATCCTTGCTCACTGCACCCAATCCTACCTACACATCATCTGCTACCTTGTCAAACAAAAGCAGCTTGAAAGACTTTCCAGAGCGCAGTGCGTCCTGTTTATTACCCTGCTATTCTCTAGCTGGTTATAAGCTGGTTGTGTCATCACTTGTTCTAATATCTTTTCATTAATTTAAATTAGGTTGCAAATTAGTAACACTTCACATCTCTAACCCAGGTATGGTGCTTGCCCTCTTCCATTACCTGGGACCTTCTGCCCCCGTCCCCATGAGTTCAAGACAGCTGCCGATGGTTCAGAGGCTGATCTTACTTGTACTCTGTCGGGTGTAAAGACTTGCTATTGAGGCCTATGCTACAACCCTGTTAAACAGTATTACTTATCAAATCAAATAATAAAAAACAGAACTAAAGGAGACAAGGGTCTGAATATTGCAACCTTTTTTGCATCACTTTCTCCTCCATCTCTGTTAAATAGTTTTCTTTCAACCTTATGYCTAATAAATTAGAAAGCCCCTTCTTTTTGACTCATGTACTTCAGTAGCTGTAAATCATTATGTACCTTAATCTGTGTAGTTTTTAAATCTCSAGCTGTAAGTCCTAGCTTCTTTTTTCACTCATTTCCTCCTTTTTTCCAGACCCTTTAAAGAACTCCTGACACAGCCATGTTAGTAATAGTCTACGAATGTCTTGCCTATACACACGAATCATTTGCCTTCATCAGTTTTTCCGCACTTCTCTTCCCAACAGATTTAACTCATGAGATCCCTGACTCCCAAGATGAATTTAAGTTCACTATCCTTTTCTCCCTGCTGCTCATACCTTTACTTGCCTAAAAATAGCCAACTCTATCATATTTACTTGCTTTCCACCTTATCTTCTATCCTTATCTTCATTCAGCTCTCATAAGTAAAAACATGCAATAGAGACAGCACCAGCTCACTTACTAACCCTTCTCCCAGTAAAAAAATGCAAACAATTTATTTCAGGTATTTCTAGATTGTAAGCCAACACTTATTCCCAAAACCAGACGCCGAGAGCTGTTAGCGAGGAAGCCACTCGGAGGACTAAGAATGTATTATAAATATGCATGGAGTCCAGGAACTCTGAAAAATTTTAATGTAATACTGCTCTATGTTCAACCACACGGTATCAGTAATTCCGTCCCCAGAACTGTTAGTGTTTGATTGCTGCTTAGAATCAAAACGCTTCATTTCTTTCGACCTACATATTTTGGCACTTTCACTCTTTCCCACCTGCTTCGCACGAGATGCCCAGGAACCATTCAGAAGTGACAATATATATTGTCACTCTTGAAACATATAAATACATATATATACACACACACCCCTCTCTCTCTCTCTATCTTTTCTACTGCTTCCCAAATGCCATCTGTGGGTGCATGTACACAGAAGTCCCCATATGCTTGTTCTGCAGAATGAGATAGTGATAATGGAAATAAGTGCTTAAAATAGAAAGTTTCCCTTCAGCGTTACAGTCATGTTTGTTTAATGCTGAGATTATAGCCCGTTTCTCAGCCTATGTTCACACACATTGCRGTGACCTACTTTCTGCTTTTAAAATCCCACGGCAAAAGCGGTGAGCTCACATGAGGAATCAGAAGCAGACAAGAGAAATCTATCTGCCACATTTGTAATATAGTTTTATGGCCATTAATTCCAGCTAGTGTCAAACTAATGACATGAGGGACATCAAAGCATGAAGCCATTTACATAGTACTAGAAGAATCTACAATTCTATTACTATTTATTCAGGAAGCTTCTGCTTAGAGAAGGAGAAAAATGTCATGCTGTCTCTGCTCTTTTGAAATCATTATAATTTACAGCCTTGTAAAGAGTCAGCCAGTTTTCTAGGAATTTTTTAATTTCTCACTAAGGAGGTTTTGGTGTTTTGCGGTGCTAAATAAGTCTTGTCAATACTATTTTCTCTCTGTAAAATTAACCAATAAAGTACCTTTATTCATGTGGACAAGCCACTCGAGACTGAACACAGCCGTCTGAGGGAAGCACTTCACCTAGAAAGAAAGGCTACTGGAGCTGGTATTTGCACGGGACCTCCCACCACCTACACACCACAGACCCAACATGTAAAGGAAAAAAAATTATTACTCACTCAGATCTCTGGTCTAATATTGAATTGTCTCACCTAGATGTGTTTGACAGAGTCAGGTCTCAGGCACAGCTAAAGCAGAACCGCTAATGCTTCTGCCTGTTTGACAGTAAGTAGACTGGACGTTTCCAGGGTCATCAGAAGACTTTCATGGCCTGCGAAGCTCCAGCTGCATTGAGAACCGCAGTGAATGCGCTGCGGGGCATTTCTGCAGTCAGGGCAGACAAGTCTTCTGTTTTGTTTTCTTTTTAGGAAAAATACAACAGTGCACAGAAAGTTTGACCTTGAAACACAGCTGTGCGACTGCGTCGTGCCACGTCTACAGAAGCTGTCCCATGCTCTGCGGAGGGCTGCAAAGGTGCAAGGTGTGTCTGTCATGCACTGACAACCAGCATGCTTAGAGCACCAAACGGAACACACATTAGAAGGCTGTAAAAAAGTGGTGTATACAGTTAGGCAGAAGGTTACTCCCAACTATATAAGTGGGGGAAAAATTCTCAAATCCCCCAAAGAGTTCTTTTGGAGGTATGGCTTGAAACGCAGTATTTGAATTAACCACCAAGTTCAAAGATGTGCATTGAGACATCTTGCTCTGGCTAGGTGTGTTCACGGAGATTTAGTGCTGAAACATTTTTATGAAGCAACCTTAGCAGGATCGTAGATACTACTGAGACAGAARAGCAGCACAAGTCTCAGCAACGATGACATCAGTGGAACTCTGTGCGGTCTCTGCATCGTTTTAGCTGCAGCAGTCAGGGATAGGAAGAGCTCATTCAATGGAGGAAATACAGTGGCAGCCCTTCTGAAAACGTGAATTAACTGGCCAACTAGGAGGATGAATTCCAAGAAATGAAAACTGTCAGAATGCAGAAAGTGCTAAAAAATTAATGTAATGGAAACAGTCTTGGTAAGCTTTTCCTTTCCTGCATATTCTTTGGCTTTTCCAGAAGTCGTAACAGACCTTTTAGTTACACATCAGCTATAGATCTCTCAGTATGTTCAGATTTTAAACTTTATTAAATACTCTATCATTCAGAATTAAAACTCCTGAGACTCAAGATCTTTCTCACAGCATTTTCTACAGTAACACTCAGAGATTCCAGACAAATTGTCCAGATCTAAAGCAAGGAAGATACCACATGCTCCTACAACCTTCAACTAACCATAATCCTGAAGAGCAAACAGCAGTTTAAATATTCCTGCAATTACTCCTTCAACRAGCAGGACTGCCTTTCAAGGTTAGCTTCCAAGTAAATCACTTTAATGAACAGCCTAAAGAATAAGAGGTACAAAAATTGATGTGACCCCTAAGACCAGCTCTTCCATAATCAACACAAAAACCACAACTGGTAGTTGAAACCAATAATCAGCTTTTTATATATATATATGTTTCTTTTTAACAGAAGGTCTGGCCAGTTAAATCTAATCTTTCTCAACTGTCAGCTACTAAACTGGGCAACTCTAATTTGGATCTTTTAATGATTATTTGGTTCCCATTCATGTTGAATCTGAGACTATGGCTTTAGCAGAACACAGTATTGCATTAAACTATCTGAAACTTCAACTAATACACATGTATATGTAGATTTTTCTCTATTTTTTAAAGCAAAGTCAGTCATTTTGGTTGTAAGATTTTGACACTGATCACTCCCTAAAACCTTGCAAAACTTTTCATATGAGTGACATTTTGAAAGATAAGCTGTTTGCATCATTGAAAAACACGRTAGTGTTAATGTAGGAGATGTAACATAACAGATTTTCTAGACAAAGTAAGTATGGAAGACTTGACTTAGCTGAAAGCAAAGTATTTTTACCTGTAGCCAGGGGAAATGTTAGGCAAACTGGAGACACAAGGAAATGACATAAAGGTAAATAAARAATTGGCTAAGTGACAGGCAGCAAGGCAATGTCAAAAGGGGAATTATCTTGCTGGAGGAACATAACTAGTTTAAGTCAGGCTTAACATTTTTATTTTGAATCTTAGAAATTAGAAAGGGTTCTGATRAAATGAAATTACAAGATAAAGTCAGCAAACAGTGTTAGCATGCCATCCAGGAGGAATTCAGTGGTTTTGAGTATCAGAATGGTAGTCATGAGACAACATTTGACATTATGAAATTCAAGGTCACGCAAGGGAGCAAAACAATGAACTAACAGGATTTATGCCATAAACAGGGAGTTCAAAGAGAAACACAGGCTGAGCTTACTAACGAAATACAGAAAGACTGAATTGTGTGATTAAAAGAGACAAGAGAATGCAGGAGCCCAGCAGGTGAGGGATGCACTAACGCCCCGTAAGACCACACCAAGACTTCTGCAAAACACATCATGCAGCTCTAATCAGCATCCCGGGATAAACAATAAAAAATGGTGACTTGGGACTGGAAGATGGACAACAATATTAAAATGTTCGTGAATATCACAAAGAAAAGATTAAGAGTTCAAATGGTTTAGCTCAGCAAAAAAGAAGGAAAGGGAACAGATTCTTCTCCATGAGTTTACTGGGGCAATTGCTAGGAAGGTGGAAGCGTTTCCTTAAACTTAAAGCCAATATTTGCACACAACAACTGCTTATATCATTTCCACAGTATCTTTAGTACGGAAGTTAGAAGAAACTTTCTAAGTAACCATCCAGGAGTGGAAGCAGTGAAACAATGCATGAGCAGAGACAGGAAAACACRTCTTTTTCAAGGTGTTTATTAAAGAAACCACCTGTCTACCTACAGTAGTTAGAATCTCTGTTTGCTTACCCAAGAACAACTTTCCAGGTTCATGCTCACTTTGTAGTGTTATTAAATTAAAACAGACATATTTCAACTTTATATTAATAAACATCATCAGTGCCTCAGTTGCCAACAGTAAAGGTGGCCCAGGACAGCTCTGAGACACCAGYGCGCAGCTCAGTGAAACACCCTGCGAGCAAAGACACTGCGCTGGGCTCACCATTGCATAACCCCAGAGCTTGACCCCAAAGTTAGACTTTATATGGCATCCCTGTAAAATAGGCAAAATCACAGGTAGCCTTTTCAAAATATTATTTGCGCCTTAGTTTCTCAGCAGGACTGATGACTTCCATAAACAACGTTTAGAATGGGCAGGCTGGGTTAAGTTATTAGAATTTAAYCATGTAGTTTTGGGCTATAACCAGTAGACAGAGTAATTCTGCATTTTACAGAAGGGGCAGGGTTGTGTTACTTAATTGCATTTGAAAAGCTGGCTTCTCCTACTACTGTATTTTACACTRAACACAGTAAAATAAAAGTACCCTATGAAAATAAGTTAGATGCTTGCCTGTGTGTTAACTGCATCCGTGTGACACTGTCCCTCTTTAAAATGTGTATCTGGAGGAACTGTATTCTTCTGTGGGTTCAAACAGTAAATGGAAATAAGTCTTTCAGTTCTTTACCATTACATTTCAGATTTGTGAAATTGGTTTGAAAAAACCCCACAATATTATATAACTTTATATTTAAACAAAGTCCATGGTTTGTAGAATACAATATTCAGAACAAAAATGACTAAACATGTGATCAACTCTAATGTACTGACCCAGGCTACTTTAAAGGAAATAACCTGAAAGGGTAAGAGTGCCAAGGTGGTCTCAAAAAGCCAGTCCTACAGCTGATAACCAGTGCCTGTATCTATCTCACAGGGTTGGGCTTCAAAGACTCTCTCACCTTAATCTAAGAAAGGTTGATCCCATCAACAACGTTCCACACTCAATCTTTTTAACAAGTCATTCTGGTCTCCCGTGTCTGGTACTCTCCCCCTTCAACAATATTTGCCTAAAAATGTAATTTAAGATTACCTGGGTTTGTATTTGGTTTGTCTCTATGCGGTAAGCCCTAACTGCAGCTAGAGCAATGGCAGCGAGTGGGATGCTGCTATGGTAGTGGTCCACCTGAACTGGGAAAGGTGACAATGTRACACCATAACATTGCAATACAACAAGAATCCTATTTTATAGCCATACTTAAATAATAAAGAAGCAGAAGTATCTTTTCGCAGACATAGAGAACACATTCTCACTTCACACCTCACACACACTGGACTAAATTGAATAGCCATATTTGTATTATCTGCATGTATTGGAGATTAGGTGCTTGTTCTCTGCTATCAGAAACACCCTTGGACTTTCTATCCTGTTAACAAATTTCATTCTACAGCAGCACATCTTAAACTGGTACCAAGAAAAGAGATTTTAAAGCACAAAAAGCTGTGTACCAATTAAGGCAGAATACATGGCATCATATCAAGAACCCAGACACCTCTAACCCTTCCCCTCTGCCAAATCCCATTAACACGGAACAGTTCATACAGCTATTACAGACCGATGATGAGACCCACGACAGCTTTCTGCTGGCAAACGCTGTCACATCGTGGGTCCTGACGCTCTGCCTGCCAGTTTCTGGTTGGGAAGCAACAATTTTAATGGTTGGCTCAGGAAATCCAAGTTCTCCTCCCAACCTTCCCACTAACTTACCATGTGGCATCATCATTAAATACCAGTGCATTTTCCTCTTGAATCTGGTAAATAGCCATTTAACATTTTAACATTTTAAGTTTTAATCTGCACAGAAAAGAGGACTCCAGAAGAATGAAATGCCATTATTTAGTCCTACTATCATCTGTGAGGAAACTACCAACTCTCTTAAATGCAAGTAACTGCTAAATCCCCAGCAGTTCAGGAAGAGCAGAGAAAGACAGCAAGTTTAACCAGACTCTTTGGTGTTTTTCAGGAAGCCAGACTAACCTGAGGGCATGGAAAAACTAACTTGTCACAGAGAACTACAGAAAATTCTTTTTTTAGAATAGATAGGTCAAATATAGTGTGCTCAAGTTAAAAGGAAGAAGGTTAAATAACATAATAAGTTACACGACAAAACAAAATCAAGCATCCCTTCCAGATAATTTCTTTTTTGGGATGAGTCATGTTTTGTTCACTTCCTAGAATCTCATGTCACTTCTGTGCCTTGCTAAGTAATTTCTAATTTCATAGTTGCCTAYAGCATCAATCGTCTACAGAAATATCTACAGCCCTAAAGCTATATTATCACTCCTAAGGGAGCTGTTAATCTTGCACAGTTTAACAGGCATTGATTAAATGCAAACAGCCAGATGCCTGTTAAGAAATTTCAATTTCTACCCAGTCATCTCCAGGAAGCAGCTTATTTTGCCATTCACTGCTGCTAAAATGAAATGCCAGATTTATGGGAACAGCCTCCTGTTCAAACACCACAGCATCTCTGTGTTACAGAAACCGTGATCCTACCCTGTTCGTTACAGCAGAAAAGAACAGCTTCAAGCGAGGAGGGACCAACTCTGACATACTGAGGTGAGCTTTTATCACATCGGATGAAGGAAAGGAGATACCGCACAGTATTCATCAACAGAAATGGAAAAAGGAAGAGCACGTACTTAAAAAAAAAATAATTAAACATTGCATTTTGCACAATTTCCAAGAACAGGGTAAGCCTCACTTGCAGCATTACCCAAAGGGAGAAGAGATCCGCTCCGAGAAGACCAGGCAGAGCTCCCTGGGCCAGGAAAGGACAACAGGACCCTGAGCATTCCTCGTGCCTTGTTTCAGAGTTTTATAAAACTCCGGAAAGTTGCAAAGCTTTTCTTTTCTGATACTCATTCAGCAATAATTCAGGTAACTTTTATGCTATACTGGACAAAAGCCTGAGTATTTTAGAAACACAAACTCTACTGAAGGGGTACTTGGAATTTTATGGGTTGGAGCTGGCAATTAGCTGCACATATTGTACCAAAATGGCAACAAAAAGGGGGATTACTGATGAGCATATTTATAATTTCTTTATTTTTCAGTGAATTACTCATGCAAGACTAAGTGAGCTGAATTTGTTCAAAAACATTTGCATAGAGAGTAGTTTTATGAGTTTAAATGAGGAAACACTACCAGCCAGCTTGCTAAACGTCTAAGCTGAATTTCCCTTTGCTTAGCCATTTAAAAGATACACTTGCTCCAAGGTGTAGATTTGCTCTCACTACCAACTACCAGAGATCTCCTCTTGCTCAGCCTCACCGTATTCAGATACGTTTCGTAACTACAAGATTTTCTTTTTCCAGAAAAGGTCAGATTAATCCAAGATTACCCCTAGTACTAGTCAACACCACTGAAATGAGAACACTGTGATAATAACAGATGCAGCATAGCTATAAAAGATAAAATGTACAATATAATCAGCCTTACCCTATTTTCAGTGATAGGACTGAAATGGAAGAAGATTAAAGAGCTAAGGCCTCCGAGCRAGCTACAACTACAGCCAGGATTAGGGAAGTTTCCTAACCCCCAGGTTCATATTTAGCCCATGTCATACAACCTCTCAAAGCCACTCTGACATCCCAGCACACAATTCTTTCTGAATTTTTTGTAAGCAGGATAAACCCCTATTAAATCAATTGTTTGTACAAGCAAAACCCCAGGTTTAGAACAGTAAGAAGTAGTGAAAAAAGGAAGAGTTTTAAACGAGAGAGCCTGTGCACTGTGAAAAGGAGACAGCAGCTTGGAGCAGTGCAGCATGTTTCACACAAACCCACCTTCCCGTCAGCCCCTGCTGCACAGGGGTTTTGCTGAGCTCCCGGTGGGTATTGGAGCCGGCAACTGCCGGCCACCCTCGGGTTCATGCCTGCAGATGTGCAGTGACTAAATCGCTGCAGAGTTGCGTTCCTATTTGCTTTTTGCTGTTAGCTCAGTAGCTTATCCCTGGGGCTTGGCCACATTACTAACTCAAAGGCAAATATTTAGCTAACTGATCTAATATGAAAGATAAATTATTAAGCTAAATAATTAACCAGATCTAGCAAAATGGTGATAATAAAGTGTTTAGACTAAGCTTAATTTTGATGTGCGTTTTACAGTACTATTTTTTGTTTTATTGTCCTTTCACAAATCTCTCAAGCATACATGGCATATAAATACCAGTAATCCAAAAGGTCACTGCAAAAACTGTAGTATAACTATCAGAATAAGCAAGAAAAGAAACAGGATGTTGTCTGAGGCAATAAAGAGGGGAAAAAAAAAAAGAAAGTATCTTTTTAACCTGCAGTTACGTTCCAGAAAGACAGACTAATTAAAGGAAAATTGGGTAACCTAAGTGTAGGATAAAAGCATGACTTTGGATGATAAAGCAGGAAGGGTAAGTGGTCCTAGTTGTTTGCAGCAGTAAGTCTCAGCCTCTCTTCTGCCTGCCTCAAAAACTCTTGAAAATACCACTCTATTTTAAAAAGGCTGCCTCAATGTCCAACCATTTACAGGATTATGTATACAAAAGTATTCTGGGTACACAGGAACAAAGTTCTGAGAAATGGCAATCAAGTTGATTTTGTGTAAAGGCTGATGAACTTGAAATACGGACAGAGAGAAAAAGGGTTCACATTTTCTATTAGGTATGAGTCTGCATACTTCCTCAATACTTCTAAAGCATACCTCCACAAATCAGTTGGTTTAAACGCACTAATAAGATATTAAATTCAAGATATAGGCTCGAAAGCTCATGGCTTGAATATTTTAAGTAACAGCTACTTGCTCAGGAAATTCAGGCTTTGTAAAAAACACATTAATTCATCCAGCTGTCAGATGCTTGCTAGAATGACTCTTAAACACACTACAAAAACTAAAGGTCTTGTATTAACATTTTTTAAATCTCACTAAGCCTCACCATAAAGCTTTTAATAGACTTCTTGACATACGTACTACCTCATCATAAGCTTTTTTATTTTCTATTCAACAAGTCAAGTCAGGATACATTCCACCTTTGAATCAAAGTTTAGAAGCAAAAAGTGAAAAGCAAAAGTAGCAGGTTGCTAGGAAAATACCATTTGAGAGAGACACGGCCATGGCAACAGCATTTTTTTAAACAAGAAAAGGTCCCTCCTTTTACTTGTAGTCATCACTGGAGCTTTCAATACATTCCCAGTAGCTGTACAAGTTCCAACACTTACTGTCCTTCATGCGTCAGCAAGCAGTCTTTTAGGAACCCAGAGTGATACTGGGTACAAAAGAGTGCTGGCTTTCTGAAAAACCCACATCCTTGCTAATTCCCACCTCTTCCCTTCCTCATCTCACAGCTTTGTTTCCCCACGCCGCGACAGCACCGCGGCCCAGAAACATCAATGCTTTCAATGACATACTTGTGTCTTCAGCCTGGCAGGGAGCTGCACGGGGGCAGATTCCCCTTTGTCCCAGGGGAAGCGGAGCATTTCATAAAGCAGTTCCAGTGGGCCTGCCATGCTCTACTTTCTTGCAAATAACAGAGCTCGTTACACAACTACTTAAGCTGATTTGATACAAGCAGCAAACAAGACTACAGCCCAGGAAGAAAAGCTTCTTGAGCATGTCATTTAACATATGTAAAAGAGGGGACTGATTTATGTCCGAGTAGACTGAACTTCAGGCTCTAATCAGCATTTCGAGTCAGCCAGCCTACGGTTTATCTTATTTACACTCCCTTTCCCTAAAGTATTAGGGAGTACCCATCGGCAGCCAACTCAAACTAGACAGAGCATCTACTCTAAAAAAACATTCCTTGGCAGGGAATTATACAAATCTTGCACACACTTGATTTTATAGTTATGCCAAACAACCGTTTAAGTGTTAACATTGTTCACAGTATACGGGGTTTTTTCGGTTTTGTTTTTGTTTGTGGGGGTTTTTTTGGTTTTGTTTTGTTGTGTTTTTGTGTGGGTTTTGTTTGTTTGTTTGGAGGTTTTTATTTGATTTTGTGGGTTTTTTGTTGTTTTGGGTTTGTTGTTTTTTTGGTTTTTTCCCCTCATCAAGCTACATTTTGGTGCAAAACTGCACACAAGGACATTCTGAATAGTCATTACAGAGAATTACTTGTTTAAAATATGGCTGATAAAGCACAGGGGAAAAAAATATCAGAGTTATGAAAACAGTCTGGTTTTTTAATCTGAAAATTGTTAAAGAGAAAAACTTTTCTATGTTAACAGGGTTTTTTTTCTAATCATGATGTCCTGCAAGACATCAGAGCCAGAAGACTGTCCTTTCATCCCTCATGTTACCAGTACTATCATCAAAAAAGGAAAAGTAAGAGGGTTTTTTTGCTATTTTCAGTCTTCACCCGGCTTCTCAGTTACGAATGAACTACTTATTCACCTGGACTAGATAGAGTCATTAAAATTATGAAAAAAATATTTTCTGAACCTGCAGAAAAAGCTGTGACTGTCAAAAGCRAAGCCCTTCTGGCCAACCTAAGTGGCTTCCCAAACACAGCCTGTCACTCCTCCGAGTCTTAGTCTGCTCTGTAAGACATCAACAACATGAACTGGCTGAATCTTTCTGTCTTATTTTAGGAGATTAAAGAATTTAGGCCTAAATAGAGTTCATAAAAACAGGCAACTAGCATATTTTAAAATGTAATAGCCAAGTTACATTGCAAATACACATTATCTTAACTTTTCCCCACTGCAATGTGCTTGAATAGTGCTCAAAATGGGCACTACAGTAAGAAAAACCTGGAGTACGATGCTGAATGTACTTTAAACAGTTAGTAAAATCATTCCCTGGTAATAACATGGCAATTTGCTGAATCTAGTAGCCCATAGGGGATGCAGTACTATCATGCAGGTTAAAAAAAAAAAACCCTCCTGACATTGGTTTTTGACACTTGCTGAATGGCTTCACATGCTGCCAAAGGGATCCTCTCCAGCACAAGGAGCGGGGGATAACGCGAAACCCGCTCAGAGTCACCCAAAGTGGGTTCACAACAGCAGAGTCACAAACTGAGGTGGGTAGGAGTCTCCACCAACATAGACCCCTTAATGTAAGGCTCCTATAATCCAACACACATGAGACATACTGGATATTTCAGCTCATGTAATGGATGTTGCAGCTTTACCTGTGTTGAAGTTACCACCACCACCCTCAGCTTCTTCTTGATCAAAAGCTGTATTTCATCATTGATCAGATACGACTTCCCAGCCCAAAATATCCACTGCCAGCAGTAGCCATTTATTCCCTTACTATTGCATTTAGGAAAGTCACAAAGCTTAAGTCTAGTGACATGCTAATGAGAGGACTATTGTGAGAAGAAATGGATACTGATAGAGAGATTCCAAAAAAGCAGTGGCAATAATATACAAAAGAAAAATTATGCTTCTGCTCCATGGTCAGGGTAGAAGTAATATCAAGATACAAAATCTGTAGCAAAGAATAACTTGCTATTATATTATTTTATTTCTTTTCCCAATGGAGTTCATTAAAATTACCAAAAAGACAACTTTTATCACAGGGCCAAGGCTATCAATTACATTTAAATTAGATCCAGGAAGTTTCAGAGAAAGTGCACTATTTACAGCATACATAAAAGAGGTTATCTGTAGTTGTAAAACACTCCTTGTTGCGCTGATGTTTCTACAGGAAAGCRTCCGACTGCTCCGGCGACCTCCCGTGCAGGGCACGTGCCCTTCTACGAGCAGACAGCAAGGGCAGAAGGTACTCGGGTTTGCTGACAGCCAGCAGCCATGCTCCCTGGATTTACAGCACTACATAATACTTGGTTTGGGGTTAGAACTGAAATTTCAAAGTGCGTTCAGACTCATAATTACTAATTGTAAGTAGTTTGACCTTGAAAAGTTATTTCTATTTAATATATGTACATAGACATATAACAGGCAAGTTTAAGGTGAGAAATCTATAGCTGCCCAAGCAAGGCATCGGGAATAGGGAGAAATGTCTGTATTTTGTGAAAACTGACAGAAGACCGTTGAGGTATTACTGGATCACTGCATGAAGCAAAGGCACAGGCATTAGCATAGGCATTAGTCTACAGTTCAGAAGAATTTGTAATTTATTTCACATAAACCAAAATAAGCTTTTAGAATTTGTCTCCACAAGGCAAAAAGCTCTCCGAAGACGCTAACAGCCATTCGTTCCTTGCTTTAGTTGTTGGAGCAGGGACCATTCTTTAACTAAGCCTAACAGCACAAAGTAATCACTTTCACAAAAGTCACATTTTGCCTGAATTTGTTTTTGCTCCTCTGAACAAAAAAAAAAAAAAAAAAAAAAAAAAAAAAAAAAAAAAAAAAAAAAAAAAAAAAAAAAAAAAAAAAAAAAAAAAACAGGACAGAAGGTGCAGTGCTTGCAGCCCTCCACAGACATGGACTCAGTACTCCCAGATTTAAGTAGGACATTGAAAAGGCAGCGATTTCTGCAGAAGGTGACTTGCACTGTTACGCCTTCCTATGATTTCATGAAATTGAATACAAAAGCTGTCGTTCCAAGGGCTTTCATAAGGTTTGTATGTGTGCCTTTAGTGTAATACAGGTGAGTCTCCTCTGCTTGGGTGGTCAAAGAAAACATTTAGTATAGCAGGAAGTTAAGAGGCTGACAAGCAAGTTGCACATCCAGAGTCTTCAAAAGAGGTTGCTTTTATGTCCTCAGAAGCGGCCTGATTTGTTACAAATACGTATGCACAGGGATGCATATTATGATGCGCTTCTGGGCCCTGGGATTCAGAAATTATTCTGAATCAAAATAATCTGCCTGTCAATACCTAACAAAGGTATCATGAACAGACTGACTTACAGCTGCTCGTTGTCGACAGGAAAGATATTCATGTTCATCTGAAAATACAACATTTAGATATCCTTTACAGACAGAAGAGGCGAGTTGATCAGTCTACAAGTACTTATACTGGAAATAAATTTCTCAAATTATTGCTCGTTTGAAGTTGACCGAGTTTAAAATAGAAATAAGTGTAGTAAATGTTTTGGGGTTTTTTTAAAATACTGGTAGGAACTATGTAGAAATTAACCCCCAAAAATAGATGATTTAAAGCCTTCAGATGATGAAAGAAATCAAAATCAGATGTTTACAGCAAAAAAGTTATCGGTCTGGCATGGAACTTACTCACTGAGGACTACCCTCTGTTGCAGGAGTCAAGGCAGCAGTCATTAGTGGTCCTATCTAGTTTTATGAAATGGTCAGCAAAACACCAAAAACCTCAGAGGTACACTACAACACTTAAGCTTCTTTCCACTAAAATTTCATCTGAAAAAAGAAAGTTTGTGTTAGTAGCAGCTGGCTCCTCCTCCACACAGACAAATACATTTCCCCTATTTAATCTTCCAAAGTCATAGTTTTTCAAAGAAGTTACTCCCGTGGTATTCCTACAGTCATTTCAAGGTGCAGATGAAGCCAGCATTCTGAACTGAATATTCACCAAAATATCCAAAGTCTTAACAGAAGGATTTAGAAAACTGGTAGCACAAATGACTGTCTTTCAGGACACACTCCTTCACTGTGGTCAATGTACATCTACATCACTTCCCCACAAAATGTGACTATTCAACTCACCAAGATGCAGAAGAGCAAAAGAGATTCAAGGACTGAAAGCTCTTAAATGCAATACTTCTAGCACAGACCTGTAATATTTTCAAGCCAAGCTGCTGCAAAACATTATGTATACTTAAAGAACCATTGTTAAGCAGCTCACAATACACCTTTTCAGTTCATAAGAACTCAAGTATCCATCAGGTACATTAAACTAGTACACAGTCAGACAATACAGAAGAGCTGTATTAATCAAACACAATAAAACACACATTGAAGTGACAGATCTGTGTCCTGGTGATCTCATGAGTCATCTTTCACTGCGATCTGAGTGCTCAGTGACTTTGTTCCCCTGCATGACACTCCACCGAACCCTCAGCCGCGTGAGAATTACAGACCTTGATCTAATCCAGGGCAYGGAAGGGGCTCTTCAGAGTGGTCGGGTTTTCTAAGCAAAGTCCTGTGCTGAACAAAAATTTACGCCGACGTCTCTTGCGTTCCCAGTGTTTACAAGTGCTTCAACATCTGGAAAGTTTCTTTCAGCTTTCTGAACTGCTCATGAGTAGCTCATGAGTTGAGATTATGCTAACTGCTACTCAACTCCTTTGCCAGCTGTAGAAAGCTGCAAGGGTCCTTCAGCTGAAAGAGCACTGTCTCCTCCAGAGCCCACACAAGGGGCACCCTCCAGAGCACAAACCTTCATCCTCCGCACTCACCCTCCAGGGGCGAGGGGGAAGCAGCACATCCCCTGGCAGCGCCTCCACCTCCCACCCAGGATCCTCACCGGGAGCCACGGAGCGCAGAGGTGTAACATCCCCCCAACCTCCGCCCGCCGGCTGTCAGATCAGCTTCCTCGAGACGCCCACCTTCCCCTTCCCCCATCTATCTCAGGCCTAAAAATAATCACCTCCAAAAGATCAGAGACACACACAAAAAAACCTCTTAGTCATGCCTGTCTGAGGAACTAAACAAGCCTTCTGAATTATTCAGCTTGCTGCTTCTTTTAGACTGAAGCAACAGAAAACATGAACTCTCCTTTAGCAAATATGGTTGGATGCAGACCCATTCTGAAAAGCCTAAAAAGCTCTCCCTTAAGCAGAGAAAGAATAAAAGCCTTGATAAATAAAAACTTGCACCAAACAGGAAATATGCAGGCAGGTGAAGGAGGAAAAATAGCTTTAATTAGAAAAGCACACCTTTAAGTGTCCCATTTACAAAATACTAAACATAGGAAATGACTTTTTTAGGGTTTTTGTGGGGTTTGTTGGGGTTTTGGTTTTTGTTTTGGTGTTTTGTTTTTGGTTTTTGTTTGTTTGTTTGTTGTTGGGGGGGTTGTGTGGTTTTTGGTGGGTTTTTTGGTTTTTGGGTTTTGTGTTTTGGTTTTTTGGGGGGTTTTTTTGTTTTGGGTTTTTTTGGGGTTTTTTTTGTTTGTTTTTTGTTTTTTTTAAAAACTTTGTGCACTAGCAACTTATTCAACAGCAAAAGAGGGTTCGATAACAAAAAAAACCAAACAGCAAAGACTGAACCTCAGCTGGGGTGGCAGTTAAATGCTTCCACTGTATACATCATATACTCAGAAATATTGTTAAGTGTAGATGACTATTCCCACAGACATGTCATTTTTCTGTGAATCCTCACAAAATCAGGCATCTTAAGCYGTAAGAGGTGCACTGCCACAAACATTAGACATTATTTACTAGCTAGTTCATACATGCAGATTTTAAGTACCTTGTAAGTCCAACATGGAAATGAGCATCCATCTCATCCATCCCCAGTTCACTTTTTATTCCTTGAGCACGGTGGGAAGAAATTTTCCTTCTATTTCTGCCCACCCCACCCCCCCAACAACAACAAAGTTGTGTGGCTCTTTGAAAGAATTTCCTTTTTAATGTATTAACTATATTAGCTAAACCCATTTTTTGATGGACATGGTTTTCAAACATCTCTCCAGACAGCAAACTATTCCAGTTTAAGCCATTTACCTCTTTTAGAAATAACACCAGAGCGGTTAATCAAGCACATGCAGCTACCCGTAGATATTAACTATGAACAAGCAGCATAATCCACGAAGATTCTCACCACAGTACAACTATTGAGAGGTTAGTTTGAGAGGTTTATTAGGGTGATTTATTCAACAGTGATATACAGCTTCACATCATACAAAGCATTGGAATCATTTAAGAAAAATCAGAAGTGATAACAGACAAGCTTGTAAGCACAAGAAAGTATGTTCTGCGAAGATTTCATATCATCTCCAAAGACTAGAGAAAAGTATGGGTAACATGAAATTTAAACAGAGGAACACATTCAGTAGCTACCTGGCTTTCTGAAAATAAAACCTGAAAAACAAAACACACACTCCTGCATATTCATTTACTGCACTGAATTTTCAGCAAGATACACATACATTTTCTGGGAGTGACAGAAGATACAACACTCTGCATTGACTCTCCAACATCCCCTACTACCTCCCCCCTGCCAAAACATTCAGCCTCCCAGGACAGGCACATTACACTTCTGCCCCAGAAAAAGCAAATGTGTGACATTGCAGAGCTTTTGGTAAGAGTCCTGTAAGGAAGAACCACCACAAACAAGAAACAACCATCTCCCTTCCTCTATCTACAAGTTCACATTCAAATTTGCAAACCTAATGACATTTAAAATAAACAGGAATGGGGGGGGGGGGGGAGTGGCAGTGTAATGGAATGAATTATTCATGTTAGCAGCTGAGACGGTGACTGAACCCCCAGGGGTGCCCATGTCTGCATTAGCAAGCTTTGCTTTGGTCTGCTGGAGACACCGCTGTGCCTGGTTAGCTGACAGGCGTCCAGCCTGATTTCACTGAACAGGGGGCTCCTGTGCCACCAGGCTGCCAGGCAGATCGCTCCGTAACTCCACTGCCCACCTCGCAAAGCGAGTTGACCTAGCCAACTGCTACAAGTGCTAGAAACTCCCCTCTAGCCAATACTTCAAAGCGTTGTTGCATTTCAATAAAATAAAGCATGTGGAGGGGTTAGGGGGAAGGAAGTCTGAACTTCAGTTAATCCAAAAACTTCTGTTATTCAATCTGAAAATTTCTCTCTGTAATTATTTACTCTCTATTTCTAGGGCAGAAATAGTTAAGCCYGCTTAAGGCAAAAGGTGAGAAAGAATGACTTGTGAAACCAAGTTAAAATGCCTCCAAACTAGCCGTGATGCTGTCTTGTTCCAAAATCAACCACATAAACAAAATGGCTATAAAGAGGTCTTTAAAAATAAAGCCAAGAACACAACAATCTCCTTTTATGGCAACAGACACCAAAAATCCCCCAAGAAGAAAGCACTTCATGACAACAAGAAGGACCAAACACCTCTCCTTGCATCACACGCCACTGCTTTCCTCTCACCTTTCGGTGTGACTGAGCAGCAGATCTGATGTGTGAAGTACAGCTGGAGAAACGGTCCCGGATGGCCTGCAGACCTGTGTGAGCGGGACCTTCCGCCACCCCCAAAAGCTGGTGAGGCTTTGGAGACTTGTCAAAGGTGGAGGTGTTGGCTACATGCTACCACGTGGCGTATTTCCAGTAAAGCCAGAAAGACAGAAGGCAATCTGTCACAGCCATACTTGCCAGTGTATCCTGAATCCCAATTACCATTATTGCTCCAGTCCACGGGGAAATGCTTATTTTTGTACTTTGGTCAGGATCTGGTCTCAAGGCTGCTGGTCTTAAGCAACTGCATGGTGGCTCTGCCAGGTCGGCACATCGGACCGGCAAGGGAAGAGCCCAGCTTTGGCAGCTGAGTGCCTGTAGGCAACAGGGTTTTCTCTGAAATGACAGMTATCTACCTCAGAGGTGAAGCCAACGGTGTTACTTGTTCAGAAATTGGCACCACAAGGATGTTGGCTACTAATGAGGCTTTGAATGGTGGGTAAAGCAATAAATTGCCACCAAATTAGAGAACAAAAGCCTTGAGTCCTGACGCACATCACTAAACAGGCTGATTACACACAATTCATTGCAGCAACTCTGGATGCTTATCACCCTGGGTGGGGAGCATGTGAGGTCTTAGATTAAAAAAAAAAAAAAATCAAGACTGGATGGGTCACTATTTGAGGGAGATCTTCAAAGAAATCCTTCTGGTGGCATTAACAGTAGTATTCATTCAAGGTGCAATACTCTTCCAGTAAATCATTAGTAGACCAGTATCATAATGTAGTCATGGGTACTAGCAGGGTACTAGGAATATTCAGGTGTAAGCTACTCTCTTCACAACAAGAAAATATCATTTTTAGGCAAGTGAAAGTATGCTAGCTTTTGGCAATTCCTTAGACTGGATTTGGGTTCAAACAAATCCTGTACTTTTATTAGGTGTTGTAGGCAAAGTACCTTTAGCTACACAACACAATTATCCTCAAACAAAACATTCACTAGTCTACAAAAACCTGGGCTGAGCTTGCCTCATGTAAAATACTAAGTAGTCTCTCTAAATTATTTCCTTCTTTTGCATTTTTTCTGTTGAATGGTAGTAACTAATACTTTTGTGTTTGGAAAGCTTTGCAGCTTTATGGAGACAGCAGGAATTGCAACGGACTTGCTGACCTCTTGTAGCTATGTTTAAGGTTAAAACAGGCCTTTTGGTGTTGCTGGAAACTGTCATAAGTATTTCAGTATAGATTTAACAATGTAGTCTAGATCTTTTGTTTCTCTCAGTTTTAGAATGGACAGATTATTTTTCATGGCAGATAAAATCTCATCCAAGGCTGTCATTACCAAAATGAAGCTAGAGGTATGAAGTTAAAGAAAGGCAATTTTCTTTTCTTACTTCCAAGGCTTGCAGGAAGCAGTACGACAGCAAAGCAGCTTACTGAGGCAGGAATTTGGGGTTGGTAGTTTTCCTTTATACTCCCAGTTGATGGCAAGTGCTTGAACCCCATAATCGACCCCTCACAAACTAGAGACAATCTACTTGTACCTCTGTAAACATCGTTTTTCCTAATCTGTTTCTCAAGTCTGTATAATAAGTGCTATGATGTGAAAACACCTGTTTTGAAGAAGACAACATTTATTAAAGATAAAAACCTCATATGAGAAGGCTTCAAAGCAGCAAGGATAAAGGCAGGTAAAACTCAGCATTATTCTAAAAGGCTGTGGTGAGTATGGGGACAAGGGAAAGGAACTGCAGTCATGGTGGACCCATCCGCTATGAAAGCACAACTTCAAATTTAATATCAAACCTTCTGTTATTAAGCATCCATGAAAAAGGATATAAATTAAATTTAAAAGTGGTTGAACTAAAAATGGAGCTGTAGTTGTGATTTAAAAACAGTGGGAGTGCTGAAATAGTGCAGTTAAAAACCATCATGCACGTTTGTGCTTACACAAAGAAAGGAAGGTTTCAACAAGCACTGCAGAGCAGAGAGGGAGGAGGAGAAGGGCTGATCGGCCGACAGCACAGCTACCCTTTGGTTTCTTCTACACGTAAAGTCCAAAGACGTAAAGCAAGAACTCTGTAAAATGCTGAAGATTTTAGAAGTGTAATGGCAGGTAGAAAAGTACACTGGTCTTGTATCAGTGGCAGCCCCAGTGTTAGGAGACAGTCTAGGCTTCTAGGAGGAGAAAATAGAAGAGAGGAAAAGAAGTAGGAGAGGGAAACGGGATGGGGAAAGGGGCAAAAAAGCGCAAGTCATTAGTAAACATGAACATTCAGGTAGCAACTGCACAACAAGCAATATTTCATTTAGTGCAGCCAGGAGATTTGCCAAAAGCCAGATTAGAGACATGTGGAATTTTGCTTTTAGAAGTGTCTGAAAATATATCACTAGTCATGCTATGGCATGACATTGTGCCACATGCAAAAATTAGCTGTGATAAATCAAGATTAGTGACAAACTGCTATCAAAAGAGCAGCAGCTCAGGATGCTGCTTAAAAGCACAATTTGCACTGAAAGCAGTGACAAAGTATTTTTGTGACCTGATCTCAGATGAGATAATGACAAGCAGGCTGGCTGGAGAGAAAGTCCAGCTAGGGAAAGTATGAACACCAAATAGCAATACTTCCCTAGGTTACTTCTCATCTTCCAGCAAGATAATGAACAGGATCTTGGAACAAGAGGTATCCAGATTAAACCATATGATCATCCTTGATGGATTTCTTTCCAGAAATTTGTCTTTTTTAAAATATGTAATTCCTTTGAACTCTAGGCAAATATCCTGCAATAAGGAGTTGCAAACATTACACTGTTCGAAAATTATGCGTATATTTCTTGTTTTAAACCTGCTGTTAGAGTTTTACTAAGCAGCCCCTAACCTTTACATCGTGAAAGTTAGCAGTTAGTTCCCTAACTCAATACCTGCATGCCATCACTGATTATAAGCTATTAACAATTTCCCCACACCCTCGGTGATTCACTTGAGTTGCACCAGATGTGCACAGCTTCCCTCCAAATGCTGCACCAACTGCTCTTCTATTTATCCTTATAAGGAAGAACAGAATTAATAGAGAGAGTTTCAGTCTATGTGCCGAGTACCCAAGCCAGAGCTCCCGGTCTGTAGCTCTCAAATTCTCAAAAAAACAAAAACCCACAAACCAAATAAGCAATCGCCACATAAGACTCAGCATTACCAAAAACCGAACCCTTCAGAGAAACTGCGAGTCTCTCCCTTTCAGGGAAAGCAAACGAGTGCAGGGGGTTCTCAGCCTCACGGCCACAGTTTTGGACCCTCAAGTAAACAGCCAACATAAAGTCAACCRTTCACATTTTTCCTTTACATTCTGAAATACTGAACTATACACATCCCTGCATCAATGGTTTAAATACATCACTATTATAATAAAAATAATTCAACAGTTATTATAGGGTTTTGCCCCCAAGTTACATTAGTTTTGGATTTATGCCATCTACTACATTAACGGTATTTTGAAGCGGGGCATCCGGTCAGGAGGCAGCACAGGCTGCCAAACTAGCACTAAGATTTCAGTCCTGACTAATTCTAACCTCTGCATACACACACACACACACCAGATGTCTGTAGATAATAATGCATGCAATAAAACATTATCAAGTCATCACCCTGTTTTATTTGATAGGTGAAAAAAACATGTAGCAATGCTTCCTGTGATCTAGACTGGAGAGATAAGCAGACATTTTTATTTTCAAATAGCTTAACTACATCTTTCCCCAGTACTTTCCCTGAAGTCTGTTTCAGAATCCAACTCAAACACAGCTCTGCTTTTAAAAGCTCTCTCTGTAGCTCTTAACACTGCTTTTTGTAGCAAAAGGCTGATTTCCTTGAGCATCGTCTTCCTTAGTCCTCTCTCAGCTACTCTGTTTCCCACCTCTGCACTGGGCCCACACTGCACATCCAGAAGAATCATTTCAGCTTTAAAGAGAGACAGATCAGGGAATAGATCCAGCTGAAAACAAATAAGCCAGCCAAAAACTGAAGGTGGCTCAGGGCCAGGGACAAAAGGCTTCAGACAGCACCACCTATTAAATGTAGAACCAGGCCCTACTGAAGTCCATCACCTGGTCTGGAACAACTTGCCTGCATTTCTGCAGAGCATCAACTGCTCTTCAACTCTGAAAAAAMCTCCATTATCTGATAAAAAATTAGCATTTCTCCCTTAGTCTCAAATGTATAAGCATGGATATTTCAAGTATTCCATAGCGAAGGGGGTAGGGGGAAAGAGTCCATGAAATAGTTGCGTTGTGTAAGTCGTCTGCTGTCCTGAAAAGCCTAATTAACTTGATGCCTATGACTCTTCATCCTTTGACATGCTGTTTCTACCACTTTGATGTCACTTTTAGACAGCCTTTAACAAGAAAAAAAAAATCCAACTCTACCCCACAAAGATGGAACATATTAATAAATTAAAAAGCTTCAGACACATAAAAGTATCTTTGATCAAAGTTGTTAGCATTTAATGTGTGAAGAGTTAAACCTCCAGAAAGCTAGTATTAAGTAAATAACAAGAAATTTTTTAGACACAATTCAGAAGTTCAATAAAAAAATCCCAATGCATTTAATTAGTCATACCTGGAGTATCATAAATCTGATTTTATTTCTATCTCCTTTTAGTTATATGTATTAAGAGAGGAAGTATCCTTAGGAAGGTTCAGAAGTGTTCTTAATTTCAGTTTTATATTAAATTATAAAAGAAGCACAGCTTCCTTTTGACCAGATTTACAATGGCAAATTAAGTACAAAGATCAATTTTTATATTCCCATCCTCAATAAGAGCATGAACACTTGCTCACGCTAAATAGAATTATAGCAAAAAAGTGTTTTAATTCATCCCTGTCTCCCACTCCCATACATTCATCATTATCTCCCGGATTTTTTTTTTTCTTGGGGCCACACCTACCGACTAGCAGGGATGGTAGCACTGGGAACATCCAAACAATCTTAGCGATGATCTGTACTGCTAAAGCTGAGCTGGAGATCATGAAAACGGAGACCAAATAAATAGCTCTTACCAATGCCAGGATGACAATCRACTTTTTAATATTTTATCCTCAAGAAAACAGAGGTGCTACAGTATGGCCTGTCAAAGTCCGCACCCTCCTCACCACAAAAGGAAACAGTCCACTGGCTCATGCACACAGTCGCAGAGTTTGGTACTGCTCATCCTGAACAGTTCAGCTGGAATTTGGTAGGAAACCCAATTCACAGTAAGTCAGTCTCATAAAAGGGAACTGGTGTTTATCATTAAATGCAACTGCTAAAAGACGACTAACTTCAGCACATGTTAGGCTGCTTGGAAAGATCAATTATTTTCCAGGTTCCTCACAAGTTTGAAATATTAGTCCACTTAAGTAACGACAAGTTTCTTGCAGACAAAGCTATCCTAATACTGTATGAAAAAAGGTTCAGAAGACCTCCATTTCATCTTTGACATTGCTAAAGCAAGTATTAGGAGATATTTACAGAAGGGTAGTTTGGGGTGGAAGGAGAAGCTGCAGAATAAACAAAGCAGTGTAATTTCAGTAGCAGCTAAGAATTAGTGAATGGAAAAGAACTGCATCAAAGAATGGTGTACTCAGAGAAGAAACATCACTGTCAGTCTCATGGGGAACAGGAGAAGTCATTCTCACGGGTTAGAGTTCAGCTATGAATATTATGGAGTCACTGGAAAGCCATTTAGGTATCAGTGCCCTAGATGTTGCCTTCCCAACACTGACCATGGATAAAGTATACAATGTCTTCAGAACAAGGCTTTATGCAAATAAGCAATTTCAAACCCAAAAGAGAATGAAGTTCTATTTTGTTTCAAATTCTTTGAAAAGATCATTAAAAAAAAAAAACAAAACCCAGAAAACAACCCTCCATGGAGAAATACAACTCAAAAAGAAGATGCATTTTGTCACAATGAGGTTTTACTGGTCCAATAACAAATAAAGAAGCCGACCTGTTTCTTTCAGACATTAAGCACATACCTGTGYGGTGATCTTCTATTCCATGGTCACCATTTTCTACAACTGTTGGCCCAGAAGCTGAAGTATCTGCAAGAAATCAAAGGAAATGTTAGCATTGGATAAAGTTAATCTTAATCCAAAACTTAAAAACAACATTGTAAGGACAACACTGTAATGTTATCAGACACAGATGAGGGKTTTTTTTTTCCCCCAGAATTATTTTTGAAATAAGTTAAGCTACCCACATGGCACCGAGTCAGTGCAGCTTAAAACCCAAAAGGAAGAGCTTTTCAATCGCAGAAAATCTAGTCCCATGAAGGAGACTCAAGGCATAACAACTAGAAGCTTCTTTATCTATTCATACCATCACTTCAAAGTAAGCTTTCCTAAGGGCCACCACTAGACCACTCTGGATTTCCTTCAAGCAAATAATGCTTAACCAAGCTGATAAACTGTGATGGCCTTGGTGGATGTGAGGCAAGAGCAGTTGATGCTGTTGACCTTAACACCATCTCCCATAACATCCTCATAGTCAAACTGACAAAGCATGGGTCAGATAGCTGCACAGTGAGGTGGATGGAAAACTGGCCRAACAGCCAGGCTCAGAGGGTGGTGATCGCTAGCACAAAGTCCAACTGGAGGCCAGTCACTAGTGGTGTCCCCCAGCAGTTGACACTGGGGCCAATACTGAAGATGTTTAACATCTTCATTAATGACCTGAATGGTGGAGAAGAGCACACCCTCAGCAACTTTGCAGAAAACCGGGAGGAGTGGCTGATAYGCCAGAGGCTTGTGATGCCATCCAGAGGGACCTGGACAGGCTGGAGAGATGAGCAGAGAAGAATGTAATGAAGTTCAACAAGGAGAAATGCAAAGTCCTGCACCAAGGGAGGAATAAGCCCAGGCACCAGTATATGCTGGGGGTCAACTTGCTGGAAGGCAGCTCTGCAGGAAAAGCCCTTGGGGTCCTGGTGGCCAACAAGTTGAACACGAACCAGCAATGTGCCCCTGCAGCAAAGGAGGTCAACAACATCCTGGGCTGCATTAGGCAGAGCATTGTCAGCAGGTTGAGGGGGGTGATCATTTCCCTCTCTTCAGCACTGTTGAGACATCTGGAGTGCTGGGTCCTGTGTTGGGCTCCTCAGTACAGGAGAGATGGAGCTACTGGAGAGAGCTCAGTGAAGGGCCACTAAGATGATTAAGGGACTGGAGCGTCTCTCATATGAGTAAAGGCCGAGAGAGAGCTGGGACTGTTCACCCTGGAGAAGACTTGCAGGGGGATGTGTACAAGCACCCGAAGGGAGGCTGTAATGAAGCCTGAGGCACRCTCTTTTCAGTGGAGTCCAGTGACAGAACAAGAGCCAACAGGCACAAACAAATTCCCCAGAATCTTTAAATACTGGTCAACTTCAGTCATGACAAGTTTCTTGCAGACAAAGCTACCCTAATACTGTTAGAAAAAAGGATCAGAAGACCTCAATTTCAGCTTTGACAGCACATTGCTAAAGCAGATATCAGGGAGAGATTTAGAGAAGGGTAGTTCAGGGTGGAAGACCACTGATTCAAAAAAAATAGCATATAAGATACTTACCACCAAGAGATTTAGTCTATCTTGTTCTGACATTGTCAGATAAAATTTTAACAGGCACCAGGATTTACACACTGAACTCGGAAAACATGGCAGCAATACAAGACCTAGTGAGGCAATTTGGAATCAAAGAACTGAGCTCTAAACATGGCTTTACCATCGACTCAGTGGGCCGCCTTAGGAAAGCCACTCTGCTAACAGGTAGCTGTCTCCAAGTGTGTAATGTTTTTGAAAATGCTGCTTGGAAACCATCTTTGGGAATAATTAAGGAATTTAATTAACATAACAATATAATTTTTTTAAAAAGCACAGTTCTTGTTCTAGTACTCACACAGTTCTTCCTAATCATCAAAATACGCTAGTGAAATTCTGTATTCACCCCATAATCTCTACACTGGGCTGCTGAGGGTCAATAACTATAATCGCTTAGGCAAACTGCTTGAGGAATTTTATTTATTTTAAATTACTGCCTTTGAGGTCAGACTATGGTCCCTACAAAAGTAGCTGGATTGTGCTGGTATTAATACTGGTGCAAGTTGCCAGCAGTACAGTATTTCTGTAGGCGACCACCCCCATGACAGGTGAATATTACAAGGCCATTTACCTAAATTGAAGATATCCTTGCACCAAGTCTTAAAATACTTTCTAATATCTTCTTAAATAAACTCTGCTTAATTTCTAAGAATTTATCCTGTTTTCCAGTTGTGAAATAGTGAAGACAAGTCATTGCAAGAACGATACTGAGTAGTATTAGTTAAGCGTAACAAGCAGCACAAGCCCTAACAGCAGTTCAGCTCCTCAGGCCATCAGTTCTGCTTCTTGTGAAGAAACACTCAGGGCAATGGCTTAAAAAAAAAAAATCCTGTAAGTAAAATAAAATCACTCCCAGAAACACACATTCAGTTACCTGAGTTGCTGCTGTCCCTTCCCTGAGCTCAAGCAGTTTTAAAACAAAGCTATGTTACCAGTGTACTTCAGACACAGCACTTTAGGGCTTAATCCAACCCTCAGTAAAGCAAAAGGAAAGTCTTTCCAGTTACTTCAGTGGCTCATCCTGGCGTTTTACAAAAATTCAACATGAACTTGCCAGACAGCTTATAGAAAAACATACACCTACATCCTCTTCAAGTAGCTGGAAATACCACAGGAATCCCTGGACCTGTTTCTTAGCAGTTAAACACACCAGCTCCTCCTGCTGCCAGTCTTTACAAGGTTTGGTATTTACTGTAACAGTAGAACTGCCTTAACCAGTAACTGGGAGAACTACCACCAGTCACTGAATTTACTGATCAGTTCAGGCAAGGAGAAATCAGGGTCATGGGATGGTTTATACAACACTGCTTCACAGTTGCCAAAAGGTATGCTGGGCATCTCGTGGAGTAACAGGGTCTTACAATGAGATCTCTGAGCAATTACGTAGAGGAGCTACGCAGGTCCTTCTGAACCTTCCAGTTAACAGCGAGGAAGCTTAGCCCAAGTGCAAGAGCTACAAGTTTTCTTAAACCCTGCTCAAATGGTGTTGTAACAGTGGTTTAATGAAGGTARCTGACAATGCCACTGTAACACAGGTTTTGCAAGTTTTCTCTAGTCTTCACTCATGCTAAATGTGTCAAAAAAACCTATTGGTGGTGAGGAAAACAAACAGCAACCCCCACTACCACAACCCACAAACTCACTCCCATTTCTTCCGTATTTAAACTGTAATTGAAAACTTGAGTGCAAGTTCTGTTTTAAATTGGACAAAATGATCACATACTGCTTTCAGTTTCATTTGAACCCGATCATTTACACCTTGCACAGACAATATAGCTGTTGAAACGCTTCACAGTCTGGTCTTGATGCCATCACATTATTCATGCATTAAAAACAGGACTCAACTTGATCACAAATATGGCTAAACACTACAAATTTGGTCTGCAAGTCTGTATGCATACTTTGAGCACTGGCTTCAGCTTGCAGAAAATGTTCATCTGTAAGACTGGTCTGGTGGCACTTGGAATGAGCAGTTTATGTGCACTTGAGGTCAGCTTTGCACTGCATATAGTCTACTCAGTGGTGCTTCTGGCAATTCAGTGCATTTCAGCTACTCAGAAAATAAACACTTCATCTGCACAAAAGTTTCATTTAGAGACTGATCTCCTAGGTAGCAAGTGATCCAAGCCAACTGTCGTCTATCAAAAAGAAAAGCCAGGACACCCCACCCTCCCCTACCAAGGGCTCTGCAAACTTAAAATGAAACAAAACAAACCCTACCAAAATATTATTCAAGCCTACCAAACACTATGGTAGATGAAAATGAGGACAGGTCGAAGCCAGCTGTGTTTCTGGCTTAACCTCCCATAGATCTGATAGGGCTCTCACRTCTGTGCGGCTTCTAGACTACAAAGCACAAATACATTCCTTCAGAGAAGCTTCATCTTATTCAGTCCCCTACATTCACTCATTTGAAGGGGGGGGGGGGAAGGGTAAGACATGTATTGAAAATCCTACATTTGCTTCAATGGCACAGGAATTAGGGCAAAAGAATAGGTTAAAGCTGTTGCGGCATTCCTTTCCCTCTCGACGTGCTGAGCAGTAACCACAGTAGCTGCTCTTCTCTGTGTGCACCCTGCTAGCTGCAGAAGATTGTTTCTCTGCCGTCAAAGCCATGCAGGGGGGAAGTGATCTAAAAAAGCTCTGGTTACCACAATAGCAGAGGAACCTGCAAGCAGGTCTCATATAGGCAACAGCTTTTAACTTTCTCAAAAAGCTCTGCAAACATGCAGGAATAAGCAGAACACAGTTGCACATGCATCATGCACTGAGTCAAGCCAGGGTCCCTCCAAATCAAACACTTAGCCAGACAAAATCTAAAGAAGATTTTAGGCTCAACAGTGGGTTCCCAAATGAGCAGAAGAATCAGAAGTGCCATGTCTTTCCTTCTGCACTTCTTGGGAAGGATGAAGAGCAGGTAAAATGGTTTCCTTTACAGCTTTAGCTTTTTTGGAAGACAAGCTTCCAGAAAATCAGGTTAAATCAAACAACTCCACCCAGCATTAGTAGTTTTTATTTTTATGTCTCTGAAGGTCAGCTCCTTTGGAGCAAATCAAACTTATTTTAGTTAGCTAGGGTGCAAGTGTGAAAGTACCCAGCAGTCTTGTCAGGGCCAGGTCTCCTCCCCTCATATCCTAAATTGCATAAAAACAAAAACATGTCAAGATGTTGTAACCACATAATCCTCATCAGAATCACAAGATAGTATTTGCATCTGGCTAGTGGATCAAAGGATTGTTTTTATATAAAAAAATTTAAGGCAGCATTCGCTAAACCGATAATCTCAAGGCAAATGGACAGTGCCAATATAAAAAACCCTAATCTCCAGCAGTGACTTGGCATAGTGCGCATGGAAGCATAACCACAACTGAGCACGCTTCCACCATCAGACCTGCAGCCTGCTCCATAGTAGCCATGGGATGCCAGAGGCTGTAAAGAAAAAAGAGCTCTCGGCAGGCCAGGGTGGGGTGGGGTGGACGGGCTGTGGACAAGAGTAATTTTGCATGTTTTATCATCCTATCACACATTGGTGTGTGCAGACTTGGTTGAACACAACTTTGTCAGAGAGCTTAGACAAAAAAACATGAGTGGGAACAAAAACACTGAAAAACAGTGTGCTATACAGTCAAAACTAGCTGGTAACTCTTAAACAAGTAGCTTAAGCTATTTCAGTTCATATGTTTAAATATTCTGTCTCAAAATGGCTTCTGAACAGCAGTCAAGCTCATCATCTCCCAGAGACACCAAAAAAAAAGGCTTAGAGTTTTGCTTGCTCTTTGGCATTCCAATATGACATAAAGACTTGGTTTGGATTCTCAAGCTTCTCTCTCTAACTGTGAGAGTTAAAGAGAATTTGAATTTAAATGGAAGCCAAGGCTTGCTTGGTTTTGTGTTTCGGGGATGCCAGGGCTTTCTGAAGCATACACATACTGTCAGACAGCACTAACAGAAGCACAGCTCCACAGGCAGGTTGGGCGTCCAAGAGCAGGAAAAGGAGACCTACCATACTAATTTCTACTAAGATCCCTCTCCCCCCATCCCACCTTCACACCTCTCCTTCTGAAATAGGAAGCCGAAGCTTGAAGGTTTAATCACCTTGTCTGATCACGGGCTGCCTGTGATGGGATTGAATCAAAGATGACTGGATGTTAGAGAACCCCAAGTGAAGTTCACTAATTGAGCACAATTATTACCTGAATGAAGCTAAATCAGTGTTAAAGCAACTGAGCTAGAAAAAAAATTTTTTTTTGCTTTGTGAACTGTAACAACTAGATTAATTTCCCCACTATTTCATAAAACATAGAGGAAGTTTCAAGAACACTTTGGCTTATCAAGACAATACTTAAGGCGCTCCCTCCTCAAGAAAATAAGGGTATATTACGTAGTTAAGCAACTCGACCCAAGATCTGGGCAGCTTTATAATATAATCTGCATTTTAAACAAAAACCACAATAAAACCCACCCTCACACTGAAATATGCTCCTGACAGACTACTGGTACAAGGCCCTGTGCTGAAATGAACCTGCAGTTTCTGCAGCTGGGCCACGAGATGCTGGGAAAGCAGCTGAAATCTGGGGCAGAGCATACAAAACACACAGCTTAGGAGTGCACCTTTGGTATCACCTGGGGGTCTCTGAACTATTTTTAATGTTTGGTTAGCAAGCGTCTGACAGAAACCCGCTGCAAGGAACATGGGCAGATTAAAGACCTTGTGCGCTCAGATCATGCTCAATACTTGTTTATGTACAAAAAGACAATATAGGGATTTGTACTAACCAGAGGTTTTAACAACTTTGGGGTTGGAATGGGGATGGACAGACTTTCAGAGGGAGAAGGTGTTTAATATAGAGATAAAAATGCAAGTATCTTAACATCGTTTGCTGACTTTTTTTAATCCCTCTGAAACTTTGGGGTATATGGAACATTCTCTATCCTCGGTTTCATATGTGACAAAATGTTTAAGCTTTCTTTTGCAAAAGCAAAGCCTATTGCCTTCTGCAAGAAAGGCACTTACTCCTAGTGCAGAAAGGGAGATAAAAAGAAAGGGAAATGTTGTGGTTTGGCCTCGGGTTTCCAGCTCTGGAGCTGTGTTTTGTTTCCATACCAGGGGAGGATGGCCTGCTCTGCTGCGCAGCAGCGTCTGTCCAGCAGCATCACGCAGCGCCAGCAGAGCCATCTCGTGGCGACACGTGTGCTTGAAAAAAGCCCCAAAGCCACTGCCCATAGCAAATTAAAAGAACTTTGTCACTTACATCATGCTCAGTATGTTTCCCTATTAAAAAAACGTATACAAAGTTAAGACTCATCACCAAGTTTGTGAACAGAGCGAGCACGAAAATGCAAAACATGCATTTACTGTGTACAAGGCCATGAACAGTTATGCTGCAGACCTAGCTTTGTACACAATTCCTCAACAATAACACAATCAAACATTTCAGAAACAATATTGGTCCTAAAGTGCACTTTAGGGTGCATATCTTTTACTTCACGCGAGCACCCTAATGAAAATTGCTGCTATGGCCTCCATGACTTTAATTGGAAGCTCCACAGTATTCTCTAAATTCCTTGAAGCCTTGGAACTAGATAAGGAAAGCTAGCAAACAGTGTAGCACACACCCAAAGTGATCCTTCAGCRTTATGTAAAGTCCACAATGTCATTAAGAGGATTACCCCAGAATTTGCCAATTATGATGTCCAGCCAGGTGCTAGAAAGAGTAAAACCCTTTCTTAAGCTATGCCTTTCCAATGATACTTTAAAAGTTAACTGTTATTAGAGCTTTATTCTAGGGCAAATTTGTAGGTGACCATACAACTGCTCATCACGTCTCCCTCCTTTTCTCCATCTCTCTGTACTCAGTGGTTCACCCCGGTCCATGATGGGGGCCCAGGATCGTTAAACTTGTCTAATCTGGCTCCTGGGTTTAGGAAAAAAGTAAAAGAAAAACCTTGAGTAGAGATGGAATAGCTGGAGCCTGACAGGACATATGATTAAACCTCTTCTGACTGGGGAAAGGCAATCTCAGTAGCAGAGACCGTGCTGTCTGAACACATTCCTGCCTTTTAACATAAATAAATTAACAAGCGGGGGCTGAAAAGCCTGATCCATGAAAGCTACTCTTCTCCCTCAGGAAAACAAAGCTATTTGCAGTCATATTTGGAGCGAGGGACGTAGAACTCTTGTTGCCTTTCATATAGCAGTCTCCCCTCCCCAAAACTTCATGTTATACTCAAAGCACTGCACCAGAACAACACCTAACACCCCCATTATGACCTTGCAGTATCTCATCCAGGCTCATTTATTCTAGAGCCTCAATAAAAGCAAGTACATTAAGCTTTACTATTTTTTTTTTAAAGTTATAAACATTGAAGAAATCTCATAGGAAGAATAGGTATCTTTACCACTTCAGGGAAAAACAGATTAGGCAAATTAAGACGTAACAGGATCAAATCCCAAAACTGGCCTGTAGTAAACTGACACTGTTCTAAACTGCAGAGCTTGGTAGCCCTTCCCCTCCTGGTACAAGGTGGGAAAGCTGAAAAACATTATCTTATACACTCAAGGCAAGCAAGCTCTCCAATTTCTTCAGTTAGGGTCTTGTTTTCATCTTGCCAAAGATTTAGATAATGCTTATATCTGTTCTCCAGCTATCCCAAAAAAGGGCAAAACAAATCTCCAAACCAAGAACAAGAAATTGCATCCCCCCCCCCCCCCCCGCCATGTAGGAGGGAAAAAAGTTCCACTCAAGCAGACAAACAACTGGTTGTACAGCCAGGGGAGGCACTGGGGAGGAGAAGAGGGTTAGAAAAGCCAAGAGATGCAGATGAAGAGTCTGGCCCAAAGGTAACCTGTGTTAGCACCCCAATATCTCTGCCTCAGTTCTGCACACAGGAACCGGCAGTTTTCTCACAGGGCAGTTCAGCGAGTTTTAATTACTAAGGAAACCCAAAATGCCTCGTTATACCTGCTTCAAGAACCTGAAGTTATTTGAAATAGTGAGTTATGATGGTAATGTTCAAGGGATACACATCTGGGAGGACACAACTCAAGAAACTTGTATTTTAAACTAATATCATGATTTTAACACTGAGAAATTCTTGTGCTGAGATCTTTTAGAACCTGTAACTTCTAGAACAAAGCATTATTTTAAAATATCCTTAAACCACATGCAAAAGTCTTAACAAGTCTTCATGTTTCTCTGTTACTCCCACTTCTGCAATGCTAAAATATAAACCACCTACTATTAGAGGTGCTATAATTGAATACAATAACACACATCTGAATTGACAAAAGCTCAAAGTTTTATAATCTCTTTGCCCACTTCCATCCTTCCTACTTGTTTGTTACCATTTAATGAACTATGTTAGTATGGAAAATTCAAAGTTATGTTTTCTGTATTACAGGGCACTCGATACACCTCTAAACAACGCAAATAAGTGCCTTAGACCAGAAAGCCCCATTGTATAATTCCCCATTCTGTAGTCCTGGAGGACCTGTTTATTCTGATGGGTGATCATTACAGTTCTTCCGCACATCCCACTTCCATGAACGCTGAGAAGCATCAAGATTAAGGCAAAAAAAAGAAAAAACTTTCTTCTGAAAGAAGTCACCAGGTTACCTGTCTAGGAGCAAACGTTTTCTYCTTTTACATAGCATAGACCAAGGCCAAAAAATAAAAAAAATAATCAAGGCACTACTTGTCACAGGTGACTAGCCCCACTTGGCTGGGTTGGGGGGAAACACCACACAAGCAAAGATATAAAGAATTTAAATTTCTTACTGAGAAAGAAACCTAATGGATGATCCCCAAATCTCACTGTTTTCCTTTTTGCTCAGCTAGGGAAGCAAGTATCTGTTTAAACCTCTCCTTTTTTCTAACTAGTTTCTGATAAAGCTATTAACACTAATAAATATCAACTGGGCTAGTAAATGTTCATAACCAGCACCACATTTTATTATATATGCACATAACCAGGATATACATGCAGCAAGAATCAAAATAAGTAGACCCTCGGATCAGTGGAGAAACAAAGCTTTAGCTATTAAACATTCGAGTCTGAAGCTCACAAAAAGCGTGGACCTTATGAAGATGCTGACCTGCATCACAACAACAGCAAGTCATCGATCTCAGCAGCAACAGCAAGATCTTTACACCTTGGATTTGCCATTACCCAGAGTGCTGGTATCTTGCACAGTTCTAATATTTTGAGGGGGAAAGCACTGTATATATGAGAAGTGTAGCAGTCACACACTTTGGACAGTGCTGAGAAGCCCAAGGCAGCCCATAAAATATTAACATAAATAATAGCATCTTCTGTGGACTAGTAATGATAGCTTATTTTACAGGCTGAAGAACTGAACAGAAGGTAGAGTAGAAAAGCAAGAAACAGGATTTGATCTCAACCTTTGCTTTTAAAATAAATTGTTCAGACTAAAACCAGCAACATATAAAAGWCCTGTTTTAGCAGGCCTAGCAATATTACAATAAGCAAAAGTGTTCTCTGATGCTTAAGTGATGCAGCTTTTTSGTCTTGTGCTTTCGACACTTACGTTCCACCTGAATACCGTCTGCATGGGGTTTGCTTTTTGGTTCCTGGCTCCCAGCTTTTGCATCATCATCATCCAGCAGAGGAACATAGTCTGTTTTATCTACTGTTTCTCCAACTACATCATCAAATTTCTCTGCTTCCAGAGTGGCAATGAAGTCCCTTTTCACTTCCTCCTCAATCTCRGGAGGTGGCTCTGTCAGAGCATCCGCAAGACTGAGGTTGTGATCCAAGTCAGCCATGCTTTAGCACCTTTGCAACCTGAAAAGTGATGTGGGGAAAAAGAAAAAGAAACAAACATTTTAATAAAAGACCTTTTAAGTTTACTCAGAGTTTGATGTTGACAACTGTGTGTCTCCTGTGCCATAACACAATAAGAAACATTTGCTTTAGCACTCAGTAATTCCCAGATGTTTACAAAACCCCCACACCAGTACAGAAACAAACAGCTACATCGTCTAAATCAGGTTTTACTGCATGAACATTACATTTCATGTGATGTTTTATCAGAATCTTTAAAAAAACAACAAAAAAAMCAAAACAAAACACACCCCTAAAAAATCCAACACCCAGTACCTGGCCAGCATAAACACAGTCTTACATTGATTTTTGCCTTGCCCCAGATCTGCCAGTTAATTACATATCCTCAGCAGCAGAAAGACAAATTACGCAAGCAAATTTAGTTCTTGGGCTGGACTCCACCCAGCTTCCCCTATGGAGATTAGGATTTTACATAATCTCTGAGGTATACTTCAGTGATGCTTTTGATCCCTTTGATAGGGTCCTGTAGCATGTTTATGTCCTCAGCGAACCTTGCTAACACCAACAAACCCCCTCTAGCCCTGGGTTTTGTCATGGAAGGTGAAGTTTTAATAATGCTTATATGAAAAAACCATAGTAAAGTACACATGTATACATTATATATAAAGCTATAAATTGGAAACAAAGTAGAAAGAATCACCATTTATCTTTTTCTCCCCGATTTGTATCTCAGCATTCAATTTAACTTCCTGGCACTAAACAGAAAATGTACCTGAACCAATTCATCTGTTTTGCAGCTAACGCTTTCAGGTTGGCATAACAAATGCACCCATAAACAATTATTTATTTTTTCACATTTCATCCTTTTGAAGTTATTATTAGGAACAACAGCCCACAAATACTGACATGAATTTATAGAAAGCTAAGGGAGCAAAACCCACCACTTCTGGTTGACAAAAGGCGCATTTCTGAAACTTTCTTTCAGAGCAGTGTTAGTGTTCTGTATGCACGACACTATCAAAACAGCAGAGGTATCAAAAGCTCTAGTCATACATTTTAGCCATTTGCAGAAATTGTCTGCWACAAACTGTAAAAACCAAAACCATAAAGGGCCATTAGTATCTAAATTGGCATACTTACAACTCCTACTACAGTAGCTCAGCTTCCTTTAATTTTGGTCTACGTTTGGAAGCACAAGGCAATTTGATGCTGATCTGTATTACACTCACTATTAGATGCACAATCTGTGCAGAGACTCTCCCTGTTAATGAAAGATTTACTCTAAAAAGAACAAGGACATGGAAACAACAAGTTCAGAGTTCCAACAACAAATTCATCCAAACAAAAGGATACAAAGGAGCTTAGGTAAAGTGAGTCATCTTTTTACAACCAATCTCACTATACTGGACAAGAACCACCAAGCCACATTAGGAAAAAAACAGGAATAGAGCTGAAGATACAGAACTACATACATAAAGAGGCACCGACACACTCACAAGAAAACACAATGGGCATTTGTATGTGTTGGTTAACGAAGACCTGACCCAAGTGGCCACTGTGCAGCAGTCCAGGGTCACTGGCTTACATGGTGATGGCAGAACACAGATCCTCTTGTTCCAAAAACACAAAGGCTCCTACTCCTTGAACTACAGGAAATTCTTCGTCAGCAGTATATGGTCACTGACACATACCTACAGGCTCAAGCCTGTATAAGGCAATATTTCACATTCTTTGTAAACAATGGTATTACACTGATATTGTTGTTTATGTAATTGCATGCAAGTATATTATGGAAACTAATTCAGTTAAATCTATTCTTTTTTTCTTTAACAATAAAAGGTCAGACTTCAAGCCAAATCAGACTTCCAGCAGCAACAGCAGTTTTTGTTGGTTTAGATAAAGGCCCTGAAGAATTACCACTTAGTGGAAATCTCGAGGTGAAAGGTTTGGAGCTCTTAACCCTTTGTGCAGGGTCACAGTTGAATGAATTATGGTTATTAAAAAAAGCCATCTTTATACTTAAGTGGAAGAGTCTTGTTAAAAAAAGTTTCTTTCAGATAAGAGTTCTTGACTATTTTCAAGACACACCATCGTACAGATCTGCACACAACTGACCGCATTACCCTTTACTGAGTTTCAACAAGGGAAGTAAGTCACTTCTAGAAGTTTTATCTTTGCATTGGCCAGTCTCTTCAAAGGAAGAAGTGGGAAGAAATCTTTTCAACCATGTCCTCCCTTGCTTTCAACTTGAAAGTGAAATGATGGCTTTTAGGTCAATTAAAAAAAAAAAAAAAAAAAAAAAGCAGCTATGAACATTCCATCCTTTTCTTCTGAAAATTTCATTTAGCATAAGGAAGAAAAACAGTATTTAAAATTTTCAACAAGCTGCTTCATGATGCTACTAGGAAATGCAAGAATCAAGACTATGGTCAGAAAATAGCTACAGAACATCCACTAACTTGGGGAATACGCAAGCGAAGGCTGGAGTGAACACATCAGACACCAAAAGAAAAATCCAACTCCCGTTCTTCACAGCAGGCAAGCCAGGTCGGGCTGAATCAGACTTTGCAGATGTCACAAGTCCTTCATGTTCGTAGTATCATATTTGGTTCTGCACCAACGCCAGCACAGCAAGGTTTACCCATCAAGAACCTGAAGCTTTATGGAAGTGGCATTTAGGAAAACCTCCCTTTTTAACCTCACTCCAAATGCTCGTTAGCAGTAGATTACAGTCTGTAAACTGAACTATCAGCTCACAATTTTCACACATTCACTTCAGATTAAACATTCCTGCTATTTTAGTTTCAGGAACACGAGTGGACTTTTAGCACCATTTCCTCTTGACAGCTTAATTTAGGGTCTGTCCAAATAGCAAGTCATTGCCATCCTCCCACTCTAATGGAAACTATTACCCGACTACTTTATAGAGAGGCCCTTTAACATTTAGCATCCCCTCCCCTWCATGATCCAAACCAGTAGCCATCTACAGCCAACACCAGACCACACAGAATCTTGTATTGCCATAGTCATCGGTTTGTAGTCAGAGCAAGCTTATAAGCAGTATTTAGATGGCCCAGAAATTTAGTCCTTGTTCCATTGAGATATTCAGTCACCTTTCCTCTAGACCTAAACAACTGCACTTCAATTAACGGAGCAAATGCCCYAGTGGTGGCAGGAGTGGCCATGTGAGTGGGGTTAGGGAAGCAGTTAGGAATTCTTAAACCCAAAAATCAATGCTAATCCCACCCAGATCATCCTCCGGCACATGAATATTCCATCACAAGCAACTGATGGATTCACATCAGTGATTCACATTCACTTTTTTTGGTCCACRTTAATGTGGTAGCACTTTATGAAATAGTTACTATAAAATAGCATTGACAATGTCTCTATTTCAGACCTACATAGGAACTAGGACACTAAAGCAATCTAGTTTCTGGGGAAAAATAATAATGAGGTTATGCAGACTTATCAGCAGGACATTTCCTTGTCTATATTTAACTTAGTAAGGAAYGCAGAAACTATGTATAAAAAGAAAAAAATAAATCAGCGTACTAATAAAAGCCATTTTGCATTTTTGTAGCAATACAGAACTGGAAACTGAGGCATGTAAAAGCGCCTGGCCAATAACTGGCTGCCCTAACCCAGAGCACCACGCTGGCTGCAAGAAGCCTTTACCAGCCCAGGTAGGGTCAAAGGACAGCCAGAACACCACTAGAATTGGACTAGAAGCAATTTCTCCACTTTCCACCTCTGGTGCTAAAGCAGCCAGCCTATACTAATTGCCAGACTCCCAGTTTGAACTCGGGCTTATAGAGTTAACCAAGACAAAAGGAAAATAAGTATACTGCACAGATTCTGCCCAAGGGTAGAAAGCAAATCTGAAGCATACTCATGTGTTGACCAGCTTAGAAAGACAGATGCTTCCTATACCATTTTCATTCATATGGAATGAAGTTAGCTACGCACAGGAAGAGTTCAAGAATCTTCATCAAGAAGTACCTTAATACACTGTGCGTTACATAGCCATGCAAATCAGATATTAACAGAGCACAAGGAATATGAATTCTGACATTAACTTTTAAGATGAAAGGGCAAAACTGAGGAACAACTGAGGTTTCAGAAGGCAGCAGTTTAAAAATGTATTAAATAATTCTTCAGCTGTGAGACAGCTGCCAAAGTCCTCTTGTTTGTTGAATAGCAGAGGGAGTAACAGCAGCGATGGTGTAACACCAACCTGYGTGACTCAAGATTTCTATCTCTGGAAGAGCCTCAGAGGACAGGCAAGTCCTCCCTGGAGAACGCCAAGTTGAGTAAGTATTTTGCTCAGAGGAAAGGTGTGGAAAGGAGCAGACCATAGTGTTATCAGTCCCACTGTGACAGCTGTACTACAGATGAGGAAAAGAGTTTTCCTGTAGCTAGACTTTCCTCAATCCATTCCAGGAAATCTTCAAATTATTCCACAGCAAATAAATCATATTCCCTTAATTTGCACTTTTTTTTTTTTAAAAAGGATTGTTCAGACCTCTTCATGTTCCAGCAACAGCTCATCTGTTACACACAGTATTTGCCCCATCTGTTCTTTTTTTATGCTCAGAATCTTTGTGTACCCAGTGAGTAACCTGTTCATTTTGATCAATAAAATCCATCTTTTTGTTAGCTAACCTAAAAGATCCAGAAGAGTTATGTTCATCTATTACCCATATCACAGACCCCCTGTCCTGGCATCTCATTCCAAAGAGCTCCTACTATTTACCCAATGCAGTTAGTCCTTCCCTTTCAAAATGAGCTCCTTTCTGGGTCTTCCCGCCATCTTATTTGATGTTTGACCACATCCACAAGATTGAAGTTTGCTAATGTACACAGAACTTGTGCTGTGCGAACCAATTTAGAGAGTCACAGGCTCACAACATCCTAGAGATCCCAAAGAAGTTAAAGTAAAACTTCTGCAAGGAAGTGCCAGTCTAAGTGACCTAGTGGAATAACTTTCAAGAAACATCATCTCATCCAGCCACCCTGTGAAAGCAGAAGCAATACAAACAACTCTTACTTGCATAAGCCTCTAGCTTCCCATCTAGGGAAGAGTGGAATTTATTTCCTGAACTTTGTATTTCCATTTTGTAGCTTCCTTAACTGCACTGTTGTGTACATGCCTCTGGGCATGCAGAGTCTTTGAATTTAAAGTTATGATCAGTCTGACCCAGATTCTGCGCATCTCTTCTGAAGACGGCAGGCAAGTGGGGGCAGGGGATGCTGCCCACAAAAAAAAGATACTTGAAAACCTGCAAACTGTTTAAACAGAATCACACTTGGCACGAGACATTGACTGACTTCCCTCAGATTTTTGGCAGAGGAGACAGAAGATTCTTCCCAGAGAAGCGTATACACAACAGGTACCACCCTCTGCCAGTTATGCAAGGCAGAGCTCCCGCTGCCTGCCAGCCCTGCAGTGACACAGCACTTCAACAGCTCCAGGGAGTCCTGCAAGGCTGCTGGTCTCCTAAAGTAGACACACGTCTCATCCTGTACCAGGTGAGCTGTACTCAGCCCCTGTTCTTCCACCTAACACTGATTTGGATAGTTAGCAGCTGTATCCCTACTAGTATTAACACTATATTCTCCCTTACCAAAATAAAGTTCAAGCAACCTTTATGCTGAAGAGGTAAGAGAAGTCTATTCACAAAAGTAGCACATCTAAGAGGAATAAGAAACGAAGCAGCATTTCCTCACTTTTGTTTGTTTAAAGGAGACACTGATAGACATGCTTCTCATAAATCTGTGTATTACTTCATCAGATCCACTTGCTCCTTTAAAATTAGCTCCTAACTACAGACAGAACAAAATCCCTGACTGGAAGAAACAGGGACAGCTCAGTCATAATTCCCATTTCTCTTGTCGTAAGTCAGCTTGCTTTTCTTAGACGAGGCTCTCATGAGCACTTAGCAGTGGCTGTTGAGGCATAAGAAAACAGGATAGCAGGGAGCAGATATATGCTAAGTCATCTTCCTTCACAGTATCCTGAAGGGAGTCTTCCATGAAAAGGATGTCTGCATCTATCTTTCAAAAGGAGAAGACACATCAGTGAATCAAGTTGCTGATGTTTTTTACATTCCATGGCTGGGCACAACAAAWCTATGACCTAATTCTTTTTTTAGGCACAGTCTGAACCAGTAGGATTAATTTGGGGGGTGGGGGGTGGGTGTTGTTGTTTTGTTTTAAAGTTAAACAAGGTAAGATCTCTGCTTTATTTTTGCAGATGTTCTGAGCCACAGGAAATCACTCAAATTATAGAGGCTTCTTTTCAGAGGTCTCAGATGCAGGTCAAGGGACCTTTAATAAAGCCTTTCCAACAAAACTCACAAATTCATGCTCAACWCACTTGCTAGAAAAACCAATGCAACAGCCTCAAAATGGGTGTCCAGAATTATAGTTCTCCTAGCTTGGAGAAAAGGAGGCTGAGGGGCAACCTCATTGCTCTCTGCAGCTTCCTGAGAAGGGAAYGTGGAAAGGGAGGTGCTGATCTCTTYTCCCTGGGATCCAGGGACAGGATGCCTGGGAATGGCTCAAAGCTGCACCAGGGGAGGTTCAGACTGGACATKAGGAAGCATTTCTTTACTGAGAGGGTGGTCAAACACTGGAACAGGCTTCCTGGAGAGGTGGTCAATGCCCCAAGCCTGTCAGKGTTTAAGAGGCATTTGGACAATGSCCTTAATAACATGCTTTAACTCGGTCAACCCTGAATTGGTCAGGCAGTTGGACTAGATCATCATTGCAGGTCCCTCTCAACTGAAATACTCYATTCTATTTGCTTATATTCCGGAATTAGTTCCCCAAAAATGCAGTGATGTACAGTTACCATCTCACTAGCAGAGGGAAGGCCATCCACTCCAAATACTCAAGACCTGCTAGACAAGCGTAAGTACCTGGTAACYGGTGGTATGATGATGTACGTGGTAAGCAGAAGACTATAGCTATTTCCATAGTAAAATCAAACACTGATTTTAAGCTTTGAGCAGTTGTTTAAACCAGAGTGCAGTTGGCAGCTTTCTCTTAACTCCTATGGGCTGAAGCAAACAGCAGAGAGCAGTTTCCAGCTCCAGTCTGCCACACCACTCACGCTGCCAACCTCAGCRTCACGCTAAGGGTCCGCTTACGTAAGGCATCATATACAATATCTTATTACTAATTTCAAATGCATGTTTGGACTTCCAGCAACATCAGGATTTCAGCAAGAGTCATGTCATATAAAACCACATTCTCCTTCAGACAATACATAAATACAGCAAGAGAGTTTCCAACTGTTATTTATACAGCTTAAGTAAATACCTCCCTCCTTTATGAAGGACAAAAGAAGTGGCAAGTACAGAGAAGGTAGATTTGGGGCATTTGTCGGTTTTATGCCTGGATTGCTACAACAGACAAAGCACTTGTAGAGTTGTTTCCCTTCTCAGCACAAATTCTCCAACAGCTTTCTGGCTAATTTTAAGCATATAGAATACATTAAATAAGTCCCAGAACCTCCAAGCTCCTATAGATAACAAGTCAAGAAGCACAGAACTAAAAGTAAAGGTAAAAAAGTTCCTATAATTGCCTCCACAGAGAAACACAAGGATGACGTAGGCCATTTCCACTCAGGACTACCAAGCCGCAGTACAGGCTATCCATCACGCAGGCAGAGTTTGGGAACCGGTGATGGATGTGAGGGTACTGCAGAGGACTGGGGACAAGGCAAGATGCCCCTAAGAAGTCTGGGCTTTTATACAGAAGTCAGTGCCACTGAACCGCAAACTAATAACCATAACACAGCTCCAAAGGCTTGATGCAAATCTCAGTTCACTTCCACAATCAATTTACGGCCACACACGAGATAATAAAACATGATGTTTTAACTTCTCACTTTAGATAGGTTTAACGAAGTTGTGATTCAGCTTGTCAACAGAATTTCAAAGCTGAGGCAGAGCTTCAGCCACTATTGCTTCCTCATAATGCAGTTTGCCCAGAGTCATTTCCTCTTCCACATCTGATATCTCACTACTTCCACTTATCAGGTCACTAATAACCTTTCCCTCAGCTTTTGATTCAGACTGCTATTCTCACTTGAGGTTCTTTTCCTATAGCAAAAAGCCTACACAACGAAACAGGTTAAACAAGCTTCGAGTGACACTATACATGCACTGAAACAATCCCAGAGATTCTCAAGCTGCCTGTAGCCTGTTCAGTCGTGGGTAACTGAACTTGCACATTAGGCACGCAAGGAGCTAAGACAGATCCAAGCAGAAAACGAAATGAGTGCTCCAAGCACTGCTGGTCTTTCACTTGGGAGAGGACAGTTGGAGTAAGCCTGTGAGCAGGCATGAATATGAAGAAAAACACTTGATTCAGGTAAGTTCTTTTGTGGAATGCACATATATATGTACTTTGGATAAGGAAAAAAGCTTAAGTCAAAAAAGGAAATAAGCTTAAGGAAGTGGAAGGGGACAGGCAAAAGAGGAAAATGAACACAAGAGCCACAAGACAACTGAGCAGAAGCTTGACCACGGTACGCTTGTTAGTCAACTTCCCCTTTAGCCATACAGCTCTAAGATGTGAAAGCTGCACATTGATCTACATACGGATACAAGGGAAACCAACCCAGTTAACTTTCAGGTGGGTTCGTAAACTTTTCTGGGCAGTGGCCACAAAGACAAGCTGGGAAGCAGTTATGGTCTCAGCTGGGACCCCTACTAGAGATTCAGGAAAATCTGAAGCAACTGAAGTGACTCTGCAGAAGATGCTCAGGATGGCTGCAGGCAGGGGGGCTGCGAGCACTGCAGGTGGTGAGCACAGCCTGCATGCCAACTGTGCTTCGTTAATGCTATTAGTCATTCACTTTCATGGGCATGTTAATATTTTGAATAAACAAAGAGCAACTGTCAGAGCAGAACGGAAACCGCCACAGCGAGGCCAATAGACTATGACAGGGAAAGTCATTTGAACAAAACGAGCTCTAGCTGACAAAGGCCTTTTTTTTAATGCCATACCTTCAACTTTTATAAATTGCAACTTCAGAATTTCAAAGTTGGTGGCTTAAAGTGCAGTTATTTCAATTTCATGATGCCCTCTAAGAGTCTACATAATTCTGGTTTTTATTCAGTATTTCCAAAGAGTATCCATCAATTTGTAGTGTTTCATTACTTAGGATACAAGCCATTTCTCCAGTGTTTAAAGTAAAGCATTATTTTTGCTGTTAATTGGTACTGCAAATATACCCAACTTCTACAACTAGATTGCATCTGAGTCTTTAATGAACATTTCTGCTCCATAAGCTTGAAACATTTTTATCAACTAGACTTCCCTTAAGAAAGCAATAATAAAGCCAATGAGGCATGCTTTCACCATATTCAATTATTCAGATGGCATGTGAATTAGCAAAGTAAGGCAGCAGACAGTCTCCCGGTATTCGTGCCTCTTCAGTAATGTTAAAAAGATTCTCTCAGTTTTCTGGAGATTTGAGACAACTTCTATTTTCTTCCTGCCTTTCAGACATTCATAGCTTGGAGAGCCTACACTTCATCAAATGATAGAGTCTACAAAGATAACTGGGCAGAAATCCTGAACTAGCCAGASGAAAGCTGTAAAATAACCTTCTCTCTCCACATGTCAATCTCCTATTCTCTGTCAATGTAAAAGCCATAATTAAAGTCAGCTTGCAAGCTGACAGTCCAAATTTTTTCAGGTTTACTAAAGCTACATTTCAGTTTATAAMCACTCTTTTTAGATGTAAACATTCACTTACTTTATTGTTAAATCAAATACAGGTAACTTTAAGAAACCGTTTTTCTTTAAAGTAAAGGGACTTCAAAAGAAGCTGCAGGGACCAGAAGGCCATCCAGGGGAGGTAAAGGCAACAAGGACAATTCAAGTCTACTTTTCTCAAGTATAGATAGACAAATTGTAACTTGAGGAAAACCAGCATGATTTGCCTTTCTGAAGAAGATGGTGCCCAGCCTAACAAATACAATGATCAGACATCAGCTTTGCATCTCCATTATGGCAGTTACATCTCCAACATCAGGCAGATCTGCAGAGTGCGTTTGAGGTAAGTTACACAATCCGCACACCACCAGGTAATGAAAAGCTCCCAAATGCAAATAAACATTGTATTGGAGCTGGCTAGAAGGAAGACTATTGTAACAGCTACTAAACACTGAAATACCTCATGAAAGGACTATGTACATTTACAGCTGTATCAAACACAACGAGATTCCATGGCTGGTCCACCCTCTCCAGGGCAGAAGCCTTGTGATCCAAGATGGTATTTTTCAAGAAGCTTCAGCCTTATGCCAGCAAGGATAGATCACTGCATCACTCAACCTTTCCACCTTTGCACTTGCATCTACAATAGACTCTTCAAAGAGGAATTCAATGCTCTGTACTGCTCATTTATAACATAAGCTTTGCACCAGCTGAAAGAACACACTTTTATAGTGATCTCTGTCCATGAGGAAGTTGGGTCACTCCAACATTTAACTTGGCTGTAATTTAGCATAGGAATCAATCTCATCATAGATGTCAACAAAATAGGTCTCTGGTGATCCAGTGCATGACAATACAGGCCAACACCTCCCAGCAGTCAAACCCTCTGCTACTTTACAGTGTCATTTGCTGCTTCCCATCTTGGTGTTTAAYGCATCCCACTAAGCATTCACTTCCAAACACAAAGAGACTAGCCAGCCATGCAGCCAGGCTCCTGGCAAGAGATCACCTGCAAGGGTAGGAACCCTCCAGCAGATTCCATCGTGTTCACCTTAACGTTCACCTCTCTCACAGAAGAAAGGCAATTCTGCCCGAGCAAAGTTGCCTGGAGAGGACTGATTGCATTATTCCCAATTATGGAAGCTCTATACACAAATTGATCACTGTAGCCAGATCTGTTACTAGTGGAGGGAACAAAATAAATAAATAAATAGCAGTACTTCAAGACTTCGAGGAAYCTCTGTATTCTAGTGGCAGGTAACATGCATATTATATGCCCCTTATTATCATTATTTTCAATTAAGTAAAAGCAGTTTAAAAATAAAGTCTACATTCAGCACTTATGCAAAATAAAAAACAATTAGCTGGAGCTAGATCTCCATCAAAGATCAAGGCAGAAGGAATACCCAAATGAAAGAGCACCAGTAAGAATTCTTGTTTGCGCGCTGTCTAAATATATATATACACACAGGTGCCTGTATATATGACATTCTTTAATGACAGAATAGGGAGACTCCAAAGGCATCAATAAGAGCATGACATGACTGACTTTATTAAAATCACAGATGAAGACAGCTAAAGAGGAGACCATTTCTCACTTGGCAAATATCTGACTGTCAGAAGTCTCCTGGGTCACCCCTTATGGTGGTGTTCTGAGAATAAAGAAAGTCAGAAAGAAATCAATCAATCTTCTTCCATATAACCAACAGTATTGGTACAGTTACTTTGAACTGAGAGTTCAAGAGCTGCAGGCTGCTCACAGAGGTTGTGGATTCTCCATTCTCGGAGACGTTCAAAACCCAACAGGACACAGTCCTGGGCAACCTGCTCCAGGTGACCCTGCTTTAAGCAGAGGCGTGTTGGACTAAATTGTCTCTAGAGGTCCCTGACAACCTCAGCCATTTTGGGATTCTGATATTCTTTGAAAACCACTGTTCATACTTTAGAAACTAATGATCAAAAGTCTATGAATAGAACAAGACAAGTCCTAAAGCACTTCCATTTTGTATCTTGAAGGCAAGTTTTAAAACCAAACCAAAACAACCCCCCCAACCTCCCTGGCCACACATACAGTTTTGGAAAGGATCCATTTCTAGCCCAGACAGAGGATAAAGTAGTGTGGAGAGCACACAGTAGTGCAGTCCTGCAGTAGATAGGGATTTCATTCATGCAGTGGCTTTTGCTAAGAATGGAAACGAGACAAGGCTATGTAAAAAAATTTAGGAATAATTCCAGAATTTGCATCTCTGATACACAATGGCCAATCTTGTTCTTTCAAATTTTCAGGTAACTCTCTTGCTTTTAATTTAAGAACTAAAATTACTTTGAGAGTCCTAGAGCTAGCCTCATAGCACCCAACTAGTCCTGCAATGGAAAGGCAGCCGCTGATCCTGCTTACTGAAGGTCTTCCTCCTGCTGCTTCAAAAGACTCACAAGTTATTACTTGYCTGCAATTGCTTCAATTTGTCTACAGTGTGAGGCCAGAAGTCAGTACAATAGGAAAAGCTTGACTTGCAAAACTATGAAGACAACCAGAATTAATCTGGAAGGTCAGCTCCAAAAGCAAGAATTTCATGTATATGCAAAAGAAAAGATGTTAGTTTCTCACTACTCCTCACCTTCTTCTTCCTGCATGGAAAAGTATACGAAAATGCAGCTTTAAGATAAAAGCAAGATTATCTAAAAAAGCTTCCACATGTTATCGCTACTTGTAAGGATATTTGCGYTTTTGTTAGCATACTGCCACCAGAGTTGTCATGACCAACTGATGGGGCTGAAACAACAACAGTCACGTGGCTAGGAGCTGCTAATCCTAGTTGAGAGCTCCCTATCCAGAGCACCACACTCCCAATCCCGCACAGCAACGTGTGGCCACAGGCTGGGATGCAGCAAGTAAACTTCTGCCTCATGAAACAGGAGGGAAAGAGCCATATGAAAGGGGCTYTTTCTTGCTCAATTTTGTTTGTTTTTTAGATCTCTGGGCTGGTATTTTTCTCCCTATAGTTATTTCCTAGAAAGGATTAGGATGTCAGGGGGGAAGAATGGAAATGCACAACGCCTCTCCATCAGTTGGGAATGGCTGACCTGTTATTATTCACATATGGCAAGAATATTGCCCTACTGCACCTTCCCATAAGCACCACAACAGGCAGACAGCACRTCAACAGCAGCTACAGACACATAATAATTCAGAACTCTCAGAGCACTCTGGATAAATATATTTTATTAAATTTATTATCCAACTCTAGTTTGGAATACTAGACTTCTTCCTTTAAGGATAAAAACCCATCCTTTTGTGGGTGACAAAAATCAATGTTAGAAGTTATGATCTTATATGAAAGTAAAGATGACTGCATCATGTTTTATTTATGCATTCATGTATTCCCCTTCAGAGAACTTGTTCCCAAAGTATTGCTTTAAGGAAGACATGAGAAGTCATGAAATAGGCCCACTTACTGCTCTGAARGTGTTCAGAGTTGCTGATGAACCCGAGAAGGCTAGACTTACCTGTCGCTGTTCCAGCTCCCTAAGATAACATCATGGGACTCGAGGATGATCACGTTCAGAAGCATTACTTCTCTGGAACACAGTGTTTACATGGCACAGATTGGCCCTTGCTTCTTCCAAAGATCTCAGTATAAAGTCCAGTGTGCATGGACTGTTGTACTGCACAGTGAGTACTGACCCAGATTTCAGAGTCTCAGCTGCAGGTTTTCCACCAGTTACGCTCCATTCTGGTGTTAATTCAGGTTCTTCCTCTGCTCAGGGAGGGGAGATACCTTTTGCAAAATGTGCCTTCTTTTCTATGCAGGGAAGTAGCTACATGCAGTGGCTCCAGAAGGAGATGCATGGGAACTCTAGGCATGAAGCCCACAATGCTCTTTATCAGCACACTTAACAGTTGAGCAAAGTCAAGACAGCAACTTCTTTTGCTATCTGGCTTTGAAGAGCTTAATTCTGGTCACAGAACTTGTAGAGACAGAAAACTCCAGACACCCAAGAGAGTAACTCTACCACATCCCTGGGAATTAGACTTAAATTGCTCTGGATTTGTCTGAAAGCCTGAAGGGAATTTTGCAATTTCTCCATGGTACGTACCACTGGAGAGGTAGCACAGTTCCCTTTGACAGCAAGGGCCCCAAGCCACCTAATAAAGCACTTCAGACAGAAGATTTAGCACAGACAGAGCTGACCAATGCTACCAAAACTGACGGGTGAACAATCATAAACTGAAGGTAAAATTTTTCAGACTTCCCCCCTGTCCAAATCACAAGTGAACCCTAGAAGGACAACAAATGGAAGGAAGCCCACCTGAACCAGTCCTGAGTGTTTGGAGAAGCTTCCTTGGAACCAAAGAAAAGTCTTTGATCAAGTAAGGACGGTGGGAAGGGGGGAGGCTCATATAGGAAGAGGGCTTTGCATCAGTATAGCCACAACTGGACAAAAAGCAGAGCCAGKAGGCTTTAGGAGTGTCAGGCTGAGAAGAGGAAGAGTGATACAACTGCAAAGAATCACCCCAGCAGACCACTTCCAACCCTGACTTCACTTCACTTGTGCCCATTCCCCCAAAAAAAAAAAAAAAAAGTGGTATGTATTCGTGCCTGCAAAGAGCGTTTTACTATTGTTAATTATACTTAAGCACACTGAGATGAGATAAGAGAACACCAGCCTCCTGAATGATTCCCTCCCTTTGGGCAATTTCACTACTATTAAGCACTCAGCAAGATGGGGTAAGACTGTCCAAGTTAGATTGCTACATTATGAGTTGTACYGTTTCCAAGCTGATAAAAAGTCACATTAATAAACTTGCCTTAAGTTACAGCAGGATAGATACTCTGCCAGAGCAGCTTCACTGGGAGTACAAGAATAACTTTCCTATAAGCCCCAGCAGGGATTAGGGACTCTAGAAGGTGGGGATTAATGGTCTTGGCTGGCCTTCAAAAAAGCCACATGGAAGATGAGTTCATAGATAATAACTGTGAGGGACTTTCAAGCGTCTAGCTCCACACAGGCCTACAAGCATTGAAATAAGAGACCTAAAAAAGACTGGTATGTCATCTCCAAAAACCATAAATGCTTATCTAAGGAAAATAAAGGAGTCTGCCCACCTTCTGCACAGACTTGCAAGTTTTAGCTCTAAAATGACCTATTCCTTAACTACTTTAAAAAAAGAAACTGCCCAGAGTCATGCTTGTTTGCTGTTTTTCAAGCTGTCTCACAGAAGAGAGGATTTTCTGTGCTGCACACCAGGAGAGGCAGCACCAAATAAGGAGAGTTTCATTAATCATGGCGGGGAAGAGTCTCCTGTTTTCACTTGGCAGAGGACAGAGGGAAAGACAGTCAAAGTGGGGGCAGGGTATGAAAACTCTGGCTGTTAGCAAAGCACTTTCTTTCTATGTTGCATATTGACTGCTAAGCCACAAACCAAACAGGCAAGGCAAGCAGCTGTTCCTGTCAGCTGCTTTCCTTTAATAGCACATGCATCAGAAAGGAAGGCAGCTTCTACCTCCCTAAGAGCAAAACCCAGAAAATAATGGCTTTCTGGCTTTTGCTAAAGAGTCCCTTCTCCTGGGAGGAAGAGAAGGATGGCACATTTCTAATATAGTAGATCAGTCAATAATTCTCATTTTTATTAGGTATTTTGTACCTCCTCATTCTTCTTCCTGAAAGATCATCTCACTGCCATAGCCTGGAAAGGAAGACTAATGAGTGCACAAAAAGGGAGAAGTTTCACTACAAAAGTTCACCTCAGTCACTTAGTCCTCATGTCAGCTCCTCTAAATTCATCCTACTCCACATTTGTCTTATATATGCAGCTCCCAGAATAACGGATCTTGTGCTTACGTGAGAATTTCGGCTTTCAATTCTAAGATGACTTCTTCTGTTATTGCTTGTGAAGAAAACTGTACAGTACAAACACTGGAACTACAAACCAGGAGATGAGAAAGAGCTCAAGTCATGCTGTGAGAAAAATTTTTCAGAGATCCAGTCCAGCTTAATTATTGTTGTAATACCACTGTGCAGGCCCTCCATACCTTCATGAACTCACAACATTTTGCCTTATATGTACATACACATCTGAGAGGGTAGGAGGGAAAGTAAGACCATAGAGGACGGATTCTGAAATTAAGTTAATCAAAAAAAGCTCTCATTGAAGAGTAAAATAAGTAGCCATTACCTAGCATTTAATGTGTTACATTTAATGTGTTACATCCATATCGTATCTCATGCATAGATCAAGAAGTTTATTGTAGTAGGCCTTGAAAATTCCGAGTTAAACTTTCTGTAGAACAGCAGAAACAACTCAAGCTTGTGGAAATGGTCTGGCAGAAAGGGGCAAGACTTACACTCAGCAACTCTGCTCCCTTATTTCACAAGGGTTATCAAGAAGGATAAATCAAGTCATAAATGGCACTGGAAAGACCTTCTCAAGTAGAGCTCCTGGAGGCCAGCTTTGTGGCTTCTCCTACTCAGATACACATCCTGATGCCCACAAGAAAGGCTGGATGCCATCTGCTGCGAGCAAACTGACTTTGCAGAGAAGTGCCCCAAGATCAACACGTTAGCTAGTGTTACTCAAAAAGCAAGATGAAATTTGAGCAAGGAGCATAAAACATCCCAGGTTACGGAGAGTAGCAGCTACAGCAAATACAACCATGAAAACAGAAGCAGCTCGTTTGGCGACCGGGTGCACACAGTCACTGCTTCCAGGAACTCAGTTTACATACAAGCTTTACTCCTTTACCTATATAGAATAATTCTAGTTATGTTAGTGACTATATTAGAGTAGCTACTTTACTTTTAATTAAAATAAGCACCTCTCTTGACAACATAATTATATAGCATGAGAACCTGTCAATCAGGACACAGAACTGGTAGCTTCAAAATGAGAAAGTTGACTAGTAAACTGTTTTCATCAATGACAACTCATCACCAGCTTGATGTTTCAGAGCCAGGTGAGTGGAACAGCAAACCTGGCAATGCTTTTGCAAGTAGATTTGCAAAGAGCAAACAATACTTTAAAGCTTTCCACTTTCGGAAGGTGAAAAAACTTTGGAAGAATGAAACAAACCACACTTCTATACTAAGAAATGACTTTTAGCTACTTGCAAATTCTGCAAGACCTTAGCTATAGCAAGTCAGTCAGTTTATAGACTCATCGGTTGCCTTGGAGAATCATGCCCTCCCCTCAGGCTTTTGAGAACTGACAGATATGCCCCAAAAGAAACCTGGAAATAGAACAGACACATTTGAACTAGTGGAGAGGTAGGGGTTTGCCATTTGAAAACCACAACAAAGCATTATGGAAGCAGACATTTAAAAAGGAGAAGCAAATGCTCTGGTAGTGCCCAGCCAAGGTTTTGGAGCATCAGCCAGAGCAGAACTCTGCGATCGTGTAGGCAAACTAGTTTAGAGTGAACATGCCCATTTACGAAGCATTAGCTGCTTTCCGTTTGCTTCACGTGTTAGATTTTCAGGCCAGGAACAAAATTCAGTCCCTGTATTTCCATGGAGGCCACTCAGGTACTCAAAAATTCATGGAGAAATGAAGTCCCTAGACACGTTTAGGGTGGGAGCAGAGTATACCTGGATGATTCAGAGCTGGGGAGCCTGCTCCTTCTTACTCTGTTAAGAATAGCTTTGGGATATCCAAGTCTGTCTTTACACAGTGGTGCGTTACTAGAACACGCTTAGGAAGGGCCTAGCTCTTTGCACCACCTTTTGCAATTCAATGCATGGATTTTGTTCATCTTGGGGCAACTCCACAATAGATATAATGGAGATTAAACATATTCCATGTTACTAGGAATTACTTCTAAGTAGGGATATTTGTGCCTACACAGAAGTGAGAAAGACAAAAATCAGAAGTCCTTTTAAAACAAGGTAGAGGCATATAGCTTTAAAAATGCTGAACACACCTGGGCACCTCTGCAAGCAGAACTGAAGTCTTTGGCTACAATAGCTCATGAAAGGATTTGCTAGAAGCCTGGGAAGTAAATATTGCCTGCCTGTGATCCAAGAGAAAGAGGCACTCCTATTTGGTAATCTAACAGCTTCAAAACAAAGAAAGGTAGAACAATAATTTAGCTTCAGAATCTTATGTGAAGCAGGGAAAGGTCCAGTGAGTCACCACAAAACTCCCAGAGGGGAGAACACACACTTTTCTGAGGGACCACAGAATACAAGGCACATTCACGTGCTCCATTACCAGTGTTAATGCACCGCAGGCCRGCAGAGCAGAGACTTTCTCCCTCAGCAAGGGAATTACTTGCAAGATAACATTATCTCAGCATCCGTTACTGCTTGTGCCAGAACATAAGCCACATGCAGGCACACTTGAGGCAACATTACCAGATGCCTACACCAGTTCCAGTACCTCCCATGCTACCAAGGGGGAAAAAAGAAAAGATACAGGTACAGAGAAGTGCTCAGAAATTTGCTCAATAGTACATTAATAGGTATTTAATCTGTAGGCCAAGGCCCAATATGAAACACTGCTAGACTAGAAGTTAAGCAAATATGTTCACGTCTCCTTCATAAGGGTATTTATCAGATTCTTGAATTATAAAAACAGTACATTCTGAAAGCACTATGTGATCCCGGACTGACAAACTCAACAGCAAGGAAAGCTAAAGGTTACATGCCAGACCCTTCTGCTTCCTCTGGACTTGTGGCTTATCCCTTTTAGCCAGAGAGGGATGCCAGCCTAGCCCTTAAGCTGCTGCTGTTATTCCCTACCAGCACGCCATTTTAATTCTCTCAAAGCAGGGAAACACTCCTGCTCTCACGTGATGTTTATTCTTAGAGAGGATCCCAGAGATTTTTATTTAGCTAAGTTCAGTCACGCAGTTGGCCAAATGCCATAAGGGCATCACAGAACTCCTCAGTTCTGAAAAGGGGGCAGCACTAGTGCAGTATAGACATATTAATAGCATTAAAAGTGGCAGGTTATGCAAGAAAGACCTGGGTAATTGAAGATAAATAACTCTCCCCAGAAAGTTGTTACTGCCATGCAAAGTTCATGACAGACTTCGTAAAAAAAGCACGACAGCCATAGTCTGAGGTCAATTTAACTGCTTACACCCATCAAACAGCTGAACCTAATTTCTCCTGAGCTAGTCAAAAAAACAAATTCTACCATTTGAGCCTTTCCATTATCTTGAGCTGGTTTTAATGACAAAATTCCTGCCTAAGAAAGTGACCAACATTAGCTACTAGTCACCCAACTAGAACAAGGAGAACCACATTTAGGAAACAACTCTCAAAAATAACTGCAAACTTAAGTCTGGGAGAAATACACTCAAGTCAGTGAAAGCACTGCTCCAATTTTTTAGTTTTTCTTCTAAGAAATATGCTCAAATGTTGCAAGCAGATGAATGCAGGCTTAGTTCAACTAGAATGGTGCCTGTGTGGCTTATCTGGTTAGAGGTTTAGGTAAAGTGGAGAAAAACAAGATGTCCTGTTAGCCAATGCTCGCATCAGGCTGGCACATGGGAAAATGCTGAAAGGAGCTACAGCAAGAGGCCTTATGTTACTTCTCAGTCTCTAGGAACGTATATGAGAGTAATCGTTTCTCTTTGCTCATACCCTTTGGTTTTTGAAATCTGATGGGGTGGCAACAGGGGGAAGAACACTCATTTCTGAAATGAATTAATGCAGAAGAATAGTTTCCACCTTCCAAAACCTATGCAGGAAGCCAGCAGAAAAGGAAGGGAGTAGCTACTGCAGTTCAACCACTATTGTATTTACATTTCCGTACTCTTGATAACAAATACATTCAAGGATGGCTGAAAAACAAGGCATTGGTTAGAAAACAAAAGCTGAGCTTCCATGAAAGAAAGAGCAATAAAAGAAACTTCAGGTCTCCCTGCAATGTTATCAGGTACGGTCTATTAGTTTCTTTAGAGAATGATTCACTTCCTTATTGCAGGTATGGCTGCAATATCCAGTGTCACAGTATTGTGCCCTTTGACACAGGCAGTTTCCCTTCCAAAAAGAGAAAGATAAGGGACCAAATAAATAATTGTTCAGTGTAGTACTGAAAAAAAAACCAACTTTTTTTTTTTTATTATTTTAATTAAAATAAAGGGTTCTGCCCACATCACTTTAAGGAAGTAAAACCGTATGTGGTAAAGTGACATGGTAGCATTGCCTTCTTCCCAAGGGTTCTCTCTCACTTCAAGGGCTAAGTCTTCTCGGTTCTGTTCTCGGCATTCTCAACCTAGAAGGTCAGCGCAATACCTCCTCAACCCCCTTTTAAAAGGATGGGTGATAATGCACCAGCCCCTCCTCCAGCAAACTGCAAAATCCCTCTCGGAGGACAAGCAATCACACTTGGTTTGCTAAAGCACAGAGACAGAGGAAGTTCTTTCTTATCAGCTTGCCTTATTGAGCAGACTTCTCCGTAGGCAGAGCTCTGTTGCAGGAGGGGAGCAGGGAGTCACACAGCAAGTAGCAGCTACTTGCTCCTACCACAATTATGTCAGCAGCAGCCCCAATCTAGTTCACTTTTCATCAATAAAATTGATCCTAAAGATGTGGTTTTGTGCATGTTTCTTCCCAGTTAGAGCAGTTATACAAAAAAATATAAATTAAACCAGCAGGTAAAGTTTTTAGAAGTACTTTCTCCGTACCTACACACATGTAACCAATACAATAACCAAATGAAGTTCTAGGTGCCACAAGTCATAGTCAGTATTTGTAGTTTAAGAAAGCAAGTAAGATGACCAAACATGCCACTGTACTTGGTTGAAAGAGCTCATAACAGAGTAAGCAGGAAGAACCCATTTATTTCTGAGTGACAATCCAAGATGAACAGGTTATTGTTTTGTGAAGAACCCAAGATATTCCTCAATCGGGTCATGCAACAAGAACCAACCAGCCAGTGCCAGACTCACACACACACTTCCTTCTTCCTGCCCGCTCTCCCGGGCTCCTCCAAAGGATGTTGGGGAGGAAGTTGCCTTTATTCATCTAGGCAGTCAATGAGTGTGGATTAAATGTTCCCGGATAAATTACTTCAGGAAGCATTTTTAGCTGCTGAATACAGTCTGTGGGAAACACCTGTTTGGTTTCCATGTCCTGAAACCATGGAACAACAAATGTTGAGAGGTACAAGTATCCCTGGGACTCGAGGAGGCAGCTTACATTTAAGTCTCATTTTTGTACAATGGAGGAAAAAAAGGAGGAAAACTGTAACATAGCAAACTCACCCCCTTAGACAGCTTGGGAGTTAGCTACACGACCAAGTAAATTGAAGTCTGAGATCAATTCCAGACATCCAAGGAGTCTGGCAGACATTAAGACCACATTGGTCAAAGCTAAGTGAAGTGGAAAGGGAAACAAAAAAAAAGTTTGAGACTGGAACATGCAGGAAGGGCAATGTAGTGCTCTTACACTCCTATGTCATCTTCTCTGTTCAGCTGCGCATAGCGCTCACTCCCTGCAGGAGAAGGTGACAGTCCACCTCCCATGACCTCTTCAGCTCCATCGAGGCTACAGTGAGAAGCATGCACAGCATTCTGGGCACCTCCCCTCCCACCCCCTCCCTCCATCCCACCCAGAGGGAGATAAGCCATCTTATTTGGCTTTTATTCAAATGGCTTTTAGAGAACGACTTAAGATGGTTTGGCAGGCAGCCACAGTACACAGTATAAACAACTGGTGGTGTGGCTGCCCCTAATTGAGCCTGGTTCCAGTGATGTCATGAATGGGTACACAAGAGCATCAGCCCGACTGGAAAGACAGAACTTTGCACCTATGTTATCTCTGCATCTGCCATTTAAAGAGACTGAAAAAAAAGGCATTTTAGGAACAACTTTATCCCATACCCATAACAAAGTTTTAGGAGACATGCGAGGCTACTGTCACTTCAAGACAGTTTTACTAAATCATAGTAGATACAGTTGGTGATGTTAAAACAAGCTGTAATTGAACTGCATCCATTTGACTCCTCTGCATTCTTTACAGCCAAGTATCATTGGATGGTACTGGCAGACTGACATTAAGAGCTTAGACATTTCTGTACAAGCCTGTGCCCTGTGTTTCACTGGTTTACATTCTAGACTACCTTAAGCTTACAGCAGAAGGAAGTATTAATTAGTGGAGTAAACAGGCTGATACTGCTCCTAGGACTTGAAGGAATAGGCAGCATTTGAGAACAATCACTGTCACGCTAATCAAACTGCAATGTAGAAGACACCTGGGTCACTCAGTCCATATAAACATCATGAAGAAATTGTAATTCCTTCATTAAAACATGTTACGTGAGCACTTGCACCTCAAATATCCTCAGACTGAAGACCTGATGATAGACCTCAGTGAAAGTGTAGCTTTATGGTGCCTTCCACAGAGGAAGGCTAGGACGAGAAACTCAAATGATGCACTGCTCCAAATTCCTAACAAATCAAATCAGACTTGTTTTTTTTCTTAGTCTAGTTTGCTCATTTTAATCTTTTGTAGTCCTCTTACTCTGATAAAAAGGTTTCAGTGACCAAGTTAAACAAGATGTCTGCCCTTTACAGCAGAAAAAGCAGGAAAGAAGGTCTAACTGGCCAGAAAGGACATCCCTTGAGTCACACACCCGCTCTGCGACCTTGAACAGAAGCAGGGGAATGTTAGAAACTTTAATAAATACCCAAAAAGAAGGATGCAAAAAAGAGTAGTAAATAAAGTGTTTAACAGAAAAGATTGGAAAGGTAAGTGCATTTCAGATATGTTTATTCTGCCGAAGTTCCAGTCACAGAACTCTCCATATAATGCCTTTTAAAGACACGCAGACTCTCCCAGAGTCCATTTAACACTCCACTTGTCATAGCCAGGCGTGCCTGCTCTGCCAAGCTTTGCTACTGAGCTTCTGTCAGAGATTATGGCATTTCAGAACTCTAGATGGTAGCTGTACTTCCCAGAATAGATGAAGTTTTAGTGTGTACACACAGCTGTATCAACCTTTGCTTTTAATTAAAGATTTAGTCATTAGAAAAAGTAGTTCATACCTCAAAAGCAGGTGTTCCCTTTAGCAGGTCCTTCAGTCCTCAGAAACCGCTTATCTGCAAAATACAATGCATGCACAATTAAGAGGAAGCCATACAATTGCAGAGTACTTGGGTGTAAGCTTATTAGGGATGGCTAAGGAGGTGATTTATGTTACTCAAAATTAACTAAATCTTGAGAAATTTTGTTACAGTCCCACCACAGTCATCCAGGCAGCTGTCTAATGTTCGCTCCTTGACAGGAATACTATCTAGCTATTCCTATTTCACATCAACACTTGCTCAAGCTATTAAGAATATACCATGAAAATTGTGAGCAACTTTTCCCTCATCGTGCATCTTAATAGCTTTTTACAAACACACCGCTGAAGCTGAAGTAATCCAGGATGATTAGGACATCCCTCCACTAAGCAGTATTTCAGGTGCTCATATAATGGCTTAAAAGCTCTCAAAGACACTGTTAGGCATACACCTGCATAGCCACCTGCGACAGCCAGGTTTGATTCACAAGTTCATTTTTATCTGAGATGAGCAAAGCTAGAGGCACCAAAACATCTGGGGCCTGATTTATCAGTTATGATTATGTAGAGCCACTGTGCAAGGCACTGTAAAGGCTTTCATATGGCAGAACTGTCACGTTTTAGTCCAAGACAAGTGAGAAAGCAAAGATGAAGCTTTTTTCATTCAATAAAACCTATACCACTCCACGCCATTTTCTGTACTTCCAAACTTCTGAGTGGCATCTCTCACAATGTTATTAATACATTCACAAGTCAAAACCTACAGGTATTGCTAGATGTGTTACTCAACTAGAAAAGCATATGCTGTATTCTTTTAAGGATTACATTAATGATACTTGGATTAATATTTTAAGGGGATCCAGATTTAAAAAAAAAAAAAAAAAGAAAGAAAAATCAGGAGCTGTGTTTCAGTTGAACACAGCAGGCTATTTTCTGTACATTTTCCACAATTTCAGTGAAGCTATACCCACCAGCTTTACCAGGGAACCATCTCCTCATCTACTGGGTGTTGTGTCCCAAATTTTTCTACACAGTATTTTACACTTCCTTCATTAATGTTTCTTTATTGTAAAACAAGCATATCTACACACACACACACAAATTGTATCAAAATAATACTCCTTACACTCTCCATGCAGCGCTCCACAGAAAAGAATATAAACTAAGCCGCACAGCCAGAGTCAGTTAAGTACTTCAATCCACATGGAGAAACATCCCACTTGTTCTTCACCATAGCAAGTAATCAAGCCAGTCTCACAATAAAAYATCATCTCAGTACCTGCTTATTAATGCTAAGTCATATAGAAACACTAATGCTTGTTCCTCTCCCTACAGATGCACATTTCATGTTACATGGAAGTAAAATGCCAGAGCTTTCAATTAAATGAGAAAACAGCCCACTGAAGAGAGTATCATTTCAGCTTTAATAACTGGTAAAGCACTTGGGAGTGAGAAGAACCTTCTGAAGGAGTCCTGTTCCCTTCAGAAGGCATGGAAAGGAGAGTTATCAAGTTAATCAAGGAATGGAGAAATACCTTGTGTACGATTCAGATACACGAGTATTGTGGATGAGCTTTTGCTTGTGTGATAACACTAATGCTCCCCTTTCCAACAGAAGGAAACTCTGCTAATACACATCATAAACCCCCGTTTTCTTTTTCCACATCATTATTTGCAGTCTAGCCACCCTGTGATAAGTTGGGGCATCGAGGTCCTTCTTCCCAGCTACTTCCAACTGATCAACACCCAGATCACATCCAAAGGCATCAAGCCCTAAACGCACAGCCTGACAGTCCGTTCCATTAAAGTTCATCCCACATCTGTTGCTGTGATCCACCAAGCCATTACACTCTCACACAAAATATTCCGAACTCTTTGCATTGAAAACACCAAACTTCACCTTAATTTGTTAAGGGGGAAAAAAAAAGGGGGGGGGAGAAAAAAAACCTACAGCCCTATCTTTTGTGGCAGAACATTAAAGAAAATGAAAAGTATTAGCTCCTTTTTAAGTGCTGGGCATTGCTACTCCATCTCAAATTGGGTAGCACTGTATCAACCATGGTTCTGATACCAGTGAAATAAAACCTACCACAGCTTCTTGGTCTGGTCAAAAACATTTGTTCTTTGGTAAGCCTGCATCTCTAGTTGCTCTTTAAATAAACCCTGAAGGAAAGAATTCCTATACTACCAAGGTGGTCTTTACTATCCACAGTTGTAAAGATTGCTTTTTTCCTTAAGCATGGGGTGTTCTTGACTGACAAGCAGAAATGCTAAATAATCTGGCTTTCTTACCCCAAATTGACAGATTTGCTAAAATTGCAGGTGTGGCTGCAAAGATTTTTTTATGCGCTAGGTCTCACAGCGGCCTAAGACAGACTTTACCTTGTCCCCTCACATAATAAATCGAGGAAGACTCCAACCACTTATAGAAGTGTTGGTGAACAGCAGAAAAAAAAAGTCATCTATCACCTGGCCAGCAAATACTCACTCACATGTTCTGTTATTAGCCATAATTGTTTTCCAGTTTGGAGAAATATTACAGGGAACTATTTTAATGTTAAGAGATATCTGTCTATACACTACAACCCTGATTCCAAGTTCGCAACTTTATTTCTCCCCAACACAATTTTTATGCAAGTGACACTGAAAAGCAACACAGAGGAAAAGCAGTCTATTATTTCATTTACATCCCACTCCACACCCACTCTTCATTTTTATCTTGCCTATACTATCAGAGAACAGGTAATGCCTGGTATGCATACTGTCCCATCATGTTTGCTATCCCTGTAATATCCAGTTTCACGTCCTGCACCAGTAGTTCTTGTTCCTCAGCTCTTCTGGTTCCCAAGCTCCTTGCACTTTTATTACTAAGCATTTTAATGGCTTCTCTAACTTCATCCAGTTTTCTACACAGATGGGTTTTTCCTCCCCCCACCAACTGAACTGCCTGCATCCCATTAATACACTAGACTACTTTCTGCTTACTACCCAGTCTCGTACCTTCTGTTTCTTTCTCACCTGACAGTTCACCAAATCTACCCCATCTATAATACAACAGTTATTCTGAGGAGTCCCAAAAGCATATACATATTTCAGGGCAAACATTAACAATTCATTTCTGCTTTTTTATAATTTTGAAGGTTCTTACTGCTTTAAGTAGCAACTACCTGTCCCTGCCAGTTTCCAGTGGCAGCCCTTTTGAGGATGGAGTAAACTACCACCTCTCCTTGGTCCATGAGAAAAGCATACAACTTACCTTGGTAAACCACCCAAAAAGGATGCAAGACAGAAGCAAGGAAGTGATTCCCCTACATCCACCTCACAAAGTTATCATGATTAGACAGTCTCTAGTTCCAATAATTTAGTACTTTCTGTATGAACAGTGGTTGTCTCAATCTCTGTTTATGTTGCTGTACTGCCAAAGAGAGAGATATTAGAGCAAACCTCCAGATATGTTCAGGATTATCACTCTTACCCCAGCTAAATGGAATGCACTTGAGTGCAATTAAGTTTGTAACAGAAAGAATGTGCCATTCGTCATATCAGATGCCCTTACAGGCTCCCTCAATTTCTCTAAACAAGCAACACTTTCTGTTTTCTCATCCCCAAATTCCTAAGACTGTGTTTCCCATATCTCAGGAGAGAAAGCCACTCAATCCTGTTTTCCTGTTGTCCCTCACCCTTCATACTTTGTTTCCAAATCTCTAGATAAACAGCTTCCTTTAAATAGCTCCCCGTCTTAAATATGCATGGTACATGAAGATCACTTGATATGAAAAGCTGAGAGGGGCAGCACACATTGCAGCTACAGCATTCCACATGCAAAGCAGTATCATGTTGTCAAATACCATGGGTTCGAACGCAAAGTCTTGTAAACCCTGAGCTATATATACATGGTGGCCATGAAACCCAGAGATTAAGGCATCTCAGATTTTCACCCCAGTCCTCTCCTAGAGGAACAATGCTAGCAGCAAATTAACTACAACTTGACACAAGGAAAACCACCTTTATAGCCACAAACCCCTATGTTGTCTCCTTGCCTGTACCTGAACTCACCAAGATCCTAAACCAAGAGTTTATTCAAGAATATATGATGGACTTTTTTTCTTCATGGGTACCATTGCCAAATATTTAATTAATTTTTGTTAGTCATCAAACTCCTGTTCCCACACTTGCATAAGGCATCTCAGACAAAGCTGACAGTATTTGAAAGAGACTGCTCTTAGATTTTATTCTAGGCTTTTGAGTAGAGCTTCTCCCAGGAGAGAAGAAAAGTGCTGAAGTTAGACTAATACTTTAAAGAGTCTACAAAACACAAGATGGAGTTCCACTGAACTCTTAAGAGTGAATAATCTCCTAGGGAAACATTCATGAACAGCAAGTCAGACTTTCACGGTAGTCACGCAACTCCTACTACTTGTAGAAAGAGATCATACTTCCCAATTGCAGGTATGTCGTGGTTTAACCCCAGCTGGCAACTGAGCCCCACACAGCCGCTTGCTCACTCCCTCCGCAGCGGGATGAGGGAAGAGAATCAGAAGAGTAAAAGTGAGAAAACTCGTGGGTTGAGATTAAGAACAGTTTAACAGGTAAAGCAAAAGCTGTGCTCACCAGCAAAGCAAAACAAGGAATTCATTCACTCCTTCCCATCGGCAGGCAGGTGTTCAGCCATCTCCAGGCAAGCTGGGCTCCATCACGCAAAACGGTTACTTGGGAAGACCAATGCCATCACTCCAAACATCCCCCCCTTCCTTCTTCTTCCCCCAGCTTTATATGTTGAGTGTGACATCATATGGTATGGAATATCCCTTTGGTCAGTTGTCCCAGCTGTGTCCCCTCCCAACTCCTTGTGCACCCCCAGCCTACTCACTGGTGGGGTGGGGTGAAGAGCAGAAAAGGCCTTGACTCTGTGTAAGCACTGCTCAGCAGTAATGAAAACATCCCTGTATTATCAACGCTGTTTTCAGCACAAATCTAAAACGTAGCCTCATATTAGCTACTGTGAAGAAAATTAACTCTATCCCAGCCAAAACCAGCACAAGGTAGCACACGGAAGAATAAAGGTCTTCAACTGTAAAGCAAGCAGATACTCTTCAGCAATATCCACATTTAATCCTTATTAAAGAGGACAGTCTTTAACAAATAGTCTTCTGTAGCAATTCAGGTTGACAAAGTTAAAAAACAGCAAGGTTCATACAATCAGACAGTAAATAAGCAGCTGCACATGTGTAGCTGTTTTTATAGCACAGTGGATTTTCCATATGTCAAGAGCAATTTGAATAAAGAAACAACATGCAATGATTCCAGAAGGCTGGAGGAGTGACTCACAGATTGCCAAATCACCAGTGTCAAAGACCAACCAAGGACCTTCCAGAATGATCCCAAAAGGCTGGACAGTGCAAGTAATGCTAATTAAGAGGTAAGCTCCAGCAGCCAGTGGTCTTTAGTTAGTCAGTGTACAACCAAAGAGCGTGGGGAGGGTGGGAGCGAGTAGTCAACTGCGTTACCAGATAGTACACATGACAAGAGGCTGAAAACACCCAGAGAAAGCTGAGATTAAATACTTTGACAGAAGTGATCTTTGAATCTTTCTATAGATCTTTCAGATGTGTCTAAACAGGGAAAAAAAAAAAAAAAAAAAAAAAAAATTAACACACAAACATCCAGATCCTCAAAAAGAAAAAAAAAAGCACCAAAAAAATCAAGGCAGAAAATGCCCTTGGTGAGAAACAACAAAGCACATTCCTCTTCAGTAGAAGCTCAGTAAAAAAAGAAAGTGATTTAAGCAAGACCAAAGTATCTCTCTTCACAGTTGAAAAACTCTGCTGCTAACAGGACTAAATTAGCTATCACAGTTGCATTCCCAACAGCACCTCTAGCTTCCTGTGTGGATGAGTAGTTTTGGTGAAAGCAGTTCTAATTTGGATTCAGAGCATACAAATTTAAGGAGAATAGTGATTTCTGACCAGTTCCTTCCATCAACACTGATGCATAAGAAAAACCGTCTTTCACATTCAAGTTTAATCCTCTTCTGAAATATTTATTTTTTGGAACAATTCATTGAACAGTAAGCCTTCAGCCTAGCCAAATTACATCTAAAAATAAAGGTATTAAGAATTCAGGAATTCTTCCTACTGTTATATCTAATCAATACAGATCCACTGTGACTCCTGTCATATGCTTTATTTGTCAAAGCACATGCCCGCGCCCACACTTAGACAGCATTATCCAACAACCTGCCATCTTTTTGGATAGCATAGACCAGAGATAGGCATTTTTAATGATTTGAGATGTTACGGAGATTCATAAAGTAAAGATTCAGTTGCATGCACATTAGAAAAAGGAGCAGTAAGAACCTGAGTCAAGTCTTGAACTATGACTGAAATAGGAAGACACTTCAGTTAAACTAAATGCAACTCCTCCAATGGCCGTTTTGCCTTAGCTGAGGTTGAACACTAATGATCACTTGAGGAGGACAAAGAGAAAAAGAAGCTTTCATTATTCAAATTTCACTTGTCCTCTAATGAAAGGCTGCTAAACTGATTGCACTTCCTGCAATCACAAAGGAACACCAAGGCTACCTCCCCCACTAGGAAGTTCAATGTCAGAGTTTACTTAAATGTGCCCAGGACCACGGTGACTAAGAAGGGGCTGCATTCACACTTGTATACTCTTTAAACCAGGGTGGCTACGTGCAAACGGCTCTTGAGAATGGTCCTGGTCCATGCTAGCTCTTGAATAGCATCCACCAGCGTCTGGGAGAGTACTTTTGCCCTAGGGCAAAGATTGCAACAGGAAATACTCTAAAAAACAAACAGCACAGACACTGTATTCCAGTGCTACCAGAAGTCACCAAGCATCATGTAGTTCACTAGCACAGGTATAGCCRGAGATGCCAGACTATGAGAAACTTTTACTTAGTAAGTTGGTTTGATATTCACRTCATCCCAGCTTCCTGGAAACTCCAGTAGTCCAGCTCATCCTCGTCTGCCACTACGAAAATGCACRCCACCAAGAAAGTCCCCCCAGCCCACTACTGTAAGAAACAGGGTTGTTTGCAAGGTCTCATCTCTCAATGACTTTTTAAAAAAATTACCATTTTTGCTAGTCTTTAAAAAGCATTTTATAAAATCTCTCTGCTCTAGATTGTTCCTTTTATCTAAACTGAATGCCTGGCACATCTGTTTTTCACAGGTTATTCATTAGGAGGTTAGCATGGACAACCAGCAACTCTCCACATATTCTCCTCTGTAGTTTTCCTCTACCCCTTCACAGTGTAAGCCACCCACCCATAACAACTTCAGCTAAAATAGAGGGCTATTCCCAACCCAACTCCGTCTTCACTCACACTGATTCAATTCTTGTACTTTTTAAAAGGTTGTTTAACGAACAGCTGGAAGTGTGAGGTGATCATAAGTTTTCACCAGTGTCTAACCTACAACTGCCATTTCTTTAACCTGAAATACTGCTGAGCTGACTGGCTGCCTAGATCCTTGTTCTCTCATTCTCTATACAGTGATATATGTTGCTCCATTAGCTGTATTCTCAACTGTGGAAACTCTCGCTCTCACTTTGCAAAGGAACTTCTTTGAGCTCAATCCTATTCAAGCCGTAGATAATGCTTCATTTTTGCTCCATTGAGGCAGCAGCCGCTGTTTCCAGACACAGGTGAAGGAGGATAAGGAAGAAGCATAAGACTTCTAGCTGCAAGTCATAAAAGGCACTGAGGTCTCATGCCCAGCAAACAAGCCTGAAATACGTTTATCAGTAGCCAAGTTGTAACAAGCTGTTCAACATGTAAAACTAAAAGCATCCTTCTCTTACTCATTTCATCCACACTACATCCTTTTAGAGTAGCAGTAAAGAACACCATTACTTTCCCACACCCTAATCTGGCAAGTCTCAAGATGGGTCAAGAACAGGGCTGTTTCCTTTCCACTTTCACAGATGACAAACTCTCACTGCGCACATCAAAGAGTCAACGGAGTGGCCAGTGACACTATGCACATTTAAAACTATAACATGAATGTATATCAAATATACCAGCTGCTGGTGCATCCCTGAACAGAGAACACCGTAATCTCATTTGGACTATGAAACGCTGTCTTTCCTTGACTTCGGAAAAGGAAAACCAAGAAGGAAGTTGCAGGTGCCAACAGCAATTTTACAAAATTAGACCAGATTAAAGAATGTTGTCTGCAGTGTCAGCTAATGTACTAGCATGGGCAAACAAGAGAGGAGTTTGGATTTCCCATTTCTTTGGGAYCTTGAAGACTGCCTCAGCAATGACAGGTTACCATGGCGACAGCTTTAAAGCAAAACAACTACTGGAGGAGAATTCTGAACCGTATCTGACATTTTACTATTGTAAGAAAGCATGAAAATTCACAAGACTTAAATCTACTTATGTTTTCAAGGTTGATGCCTGCCAACTTTCATAATTTAAGTGCCAGTGTTGCCCATTGATGTCTCCTCACTTACACCCAAGTCTCCTGCAGAGGTCATAATCCTCCTCTTATATCCCTGCTCCTCCAGGAGCAAGCGCAGTATGGAGAGGATTATACCGCTGGTACGTATGGACAGCAGTGATGAGGGCAGGGGAGAGAGCTCCACAGCTGCAGGTCACTTTGGGGATACTGTTAATTGACTTCACTGAGCACTTAAGCACTCAGCACATCTTAAAAAAACACCTATCAAGCCACTGTAATTTTTATGTTAAAGGATCCACACAGAGAACAGCGGGTGCTCTTGAAGTTGAGGTTTATGTGGTGCTTGTGAATGGGTCGTTTTATGGGGACTTGAGGACTCAAATGCAGCAGTACTGTTGATCTGTACTTCTTCACCCTGACTTGCAACTGCCCCAATCTTGACCTAGCAGTACCTTTAAACCCTAATTCTCTCTGTCTTATTTAATTTTTTTATTTTCAGTTTGGAAACTTAGTCATTACAGTAGATTTCACATGGAATGCTTTGGAGAGAAAAAAACAAAAACAACGACAGTAACACCCCCCATCAAGTACCAAAATTAAGCAGAATACACACTGGCAGCCTGACTAGCACCCTGGGTTCAAAGCTCTGAAAGTACATGTTATTTAGTAAAAAAAAACAAAAAACAAAAACAAAAAACCCACACACAAACAAAAAAAAAAACMAMAMAMAAAACMAAAAAAAAAACCACACACACACAAACCAAAACCGTAAGATATCTCCATGAAAAAGGTCATCTATATAGACCAAATTCTCATGCCTGGATGTAGTCTAAACAAACACCAGTATCTGAGCAAATCAGTTTGACAGGTTTAATAATCTGTGTATTTTAGGTGAAATATTTAAGATGTTTAGGAACACTTAAGAGGAACGGAACTAGGCAAACCATGCCCTTAAAAATCAGTCACACCATCACTTCAGAAGGTGAGCAAGACTGTAAGACAAATCCACTCAATAGCAAATTCAGCATCTCCTTTGTTTACGGTGATGTATTTTATGAACAAGTTGCTCTTTATAGATGCAATTCTGTGAGCAGTTCTGAGTTAAGGCCACACATTTCCATAACAAACCACAGGGCAGAGCTTTCATCATGGCTCTATATTCTATTTACTGTCCTCATCGCACTTTCAGACATAACAGGCAGCAACATTTTCAAGAGACAGAGATGCTTGCCCCTTGCATATAATGGGGCATCAAAAGAGATTTCTCYGCTTTCTCAAGAGGCAAAATGGCAGCAAGGAACAGAAGGAGTAAGGGGGGCGGGGGGGACAGGGGAATAAAACAAAACACAGACACATATAAACAGTGCTACTTAAGTACTAGAAATCAATGTGCTTTTCTGCTTGCTTTTTGTGAAATCCACTACTGAACACAGATGCTGCTTTACAGGAAATTCTATCTTCCTTCACCCGATATCTATTACCCTCGCACACACAAGCCTCACAGGTTGGTTTCTAGTGCCTTGTGTCTCTGTTACAGAAATTGGAGATGAAGTTGAGCAGAATGGCTCTAAAGGGTACAAACTGGTGTCAGAACAGCCAGATAAGACCTTATTAGAAACACCTAACACTCCTCATTAGTCACAGGTGAACAAAAGCATCCCAAGGGCAAGCCACATGCACCCTATTTCTTAAAACAGATGAAAGAAGGAAAAACAGCATTTCCTCTGTGTACAAGAGCTCCTGTATTAAAAAGGGTAGATGGAAATGATAATTCCCCTTGTCTCCAACACTTAAGTTTAGTCCGTGCCAAAATTCAATAGTTACAGATTACAAACCTGACAGAACCTGATTTTGCTTTTACATTTTCCATATCAATTTCGGGACTGTTATTTAGCCAATGATGATACAGAAGTTGCATCATCAGCTCTTATTAGACAGAGGGAATGCAACTTTTTTTTTTAATAATGCCAGACAGCAATGCAACTAGTACACCAAGGAATACCTTAAAAAAAAAAAACACACAAAACCAAACAAACAGTAATTTTTATTTTCCATTGCACAAAGATAGCAGGTTTAGAGTCTCTGCATCATCAATAGATTTCTCTCTGCATTCTCAAGAGCCAAAATGTTAATATGGATCAGAAGGAGGAAGGCAAAAAAAGCATTTAAACCCAGCACACAGACACACGATCATTGCTACTTAAGTGCTAGAAATCACTGAGCTTCCCTATTTGCTTTTCTGGAATCTGCTACTAATAAACCAGCTGCTGCCTTGCACATCTATAAGACAATCTTCACCGACCTCCCGTCAACGGAGAGGGCCAGTTGACAGGAACCAAGGCTTACTCTGCACCAGTGCAACTGCAGAGACAGATTACTTTTCTGAGTACAAAGTTAAAACTGTTCAGAGCTTAAGTGATCCGCTACATTTGACAGCTGAATATTTAAAATCTTGCTATTTCAGAGTCTAGATTGCACAGTGAAGAATTACAGATCCTCACTGTAGTTCTATAGCATGTGAAAACATACTCCACTCAACTGTAATGGGCACTGTAAGATAACCCTGGCAGGGGTTGGGGGGAGGTTCCTCCTCTCTCTCTCCCCCCMCACACTTCTTCAAGCTAAAAGGCCTTTCCAGGAGTCATGGCTATTCAGTAGCACAGAGACTATATACTTTACCTAGTATCAAAACATTTACTTCTAGACTAGAGGCCATCATCTAACAGAAAAGTTAATGACACTCAAAATCATTACAGACACAATATAAAGTGTTATAATCAATTAAAAGCAAGACCATTCAGAATATGACTATATTCCAGAAGTTTTCAGAGGGCTCGTTGCTCAAAAGCTTTCCATGGAAAAGACCAGTTTCACTGCAATTATGCAATATCAGCGTCCTCAGATACCAAAGCTACTGAAATGGTGAAGTCCTGATTACACCTAGACTTTGCCAGGACCTCATCGAGATCCCAGCTGTGCAGAAGTCACTTGTGGAACATCCCACGTTCTCCCAGTTACTTCAGGAGAAGCCTCAAAACATCATTTCACCTCCCCTCTGCAGGGACAGTGCACAACACCTGACTGACGTGGCCAAGCTAGAGCTGGCACCTCGGGTGAGGTGGAGCTAAGAAGTCAGGACAGCTCTGAGTGATCTCCAATACACAGACCAACCTCTCTACCACTCACAGAAACAAGCACGYGGGCATTAAGAGGGTGCAGGGGAACAAAATAAATAATGGGAGAATGTTTGTTTTATCATACAGCACCAACATTTAAGACTTCCAGCTAAAATCAGAGCAAGTAAGAGTGGATTTGTTTTGTAAGGTGTAAGCAGAGAGTGATACCCATACCTGGTGAAAGGGAAGAAGGGGAGATAAAGGTCAGAACAGTGTAGCCGGATATGGTTAAGATCATTAACATTTAGTTCTTTGCCTTTTAGCTTGCATATCACATTTCCAAGGCATAAAGAAACCCATCTTACCCAAGCTTTTGGGGTTTTCCATAAGTCTTAACACTTTGAGGTGAGGTAAAAAAAAATGTCCTGCCGCAAAGGAAATTTTTGCTTCTCCCTAAGAGGAGCAGACCTTGGGACTCAGATTGGGGAAAAACCAACCAACCATCGATCTGTAAAAGGCAAGTTTCCCTTTTTTACAAGTGGGCTGAAAAACCAAGCAGTCAGAGTAAGATTCAATACCAGTTTGCGAATAGATTAAACATTTGGTTTGGGCTGGAAGGTGCTCACATATTCTGCATCAAAGTGATGGCTTTTATGGTTTTTAAAACACAGTGTCACTCCTTAGCAAATTCAAGATAAAAGTGACTGGCCTTCAAATTACCTGATAAATCCTTCAGATGTTTATTTACAACTGTAGAAGAGTAATTAAGGTTTCTAAAGAAAAAARTTTCTAAAGCTAACAAAAAAAATTAACTGGAACAGAGGAAGAACACTAATTTCCCATTATGCAACTGCCTCCAAAAACAGATTTGTTCAATTCACTGTGAAAGAGTAGGATGGAGTCTTAGTACCCAACATCAGATGACGACAGGTTACAACAAGGTGCAGACAGCTGTGTTAAACCAGAACAGCTGAACAAATTGTTTCAAGATCTGAGACACGATACACGTAATAGTGTATTTGACACAGATAGGCTCTGAAATAATACCCTGCGGAAGATGGCTGCAGAGCAGAGCACCACAGTGTAAGACCACTCATCCAACATTCACTCTATCTTGCCCTAAGACACTGCGATGCATTGTTAAACATGGGTTTGGTTTTTTTTTTTGTTTTTTAAACCCTATCAGTAGTTACAGCCATGCAAAAACAGCCAGAGCTGCAGAGGACATGAGACTCAAGCACTTTTACTTTGCTGCATTTTTGCAAATTGCTATTCAATTGCAGTAAATAAAGAGTGAGATGGAGAAGAACTACAGGAAAAAAAAGAAGTGAGACTCAGCATCTTAGAATATTCCTTCCCCACAGACCCTATTTTATTTTGCTGAGGCAGAGGAGCAGTATTAGTTTGTCAGTGTTACCACAACAATGATACCTTAAACAAAGGGAGCTTGGTGGAACTGTTCTCTCAGGTACTTGTTCTGTGTTTATCAAGGAAAGTGCTATCTGCTCTGAAGATGTAGTAAGATCAGCAGCAGTTTCCCATCAAGACTGAAAGCAGTACAACATGCAGTACTTTACATCATGATCAAGTAAATTAGTGCACAGATTTACTGCCTTAAAAAAATCTCAAATAATGTCTTCAGAAATCAAAAGCTACATGAATAAAATAAATATTGTACTACAGCTGAATGAAATAAATTCCCTTGTGAAAATGCTTCAGGCATACCAATAAAACTAGTTTCCAGCACTATACTTAATCCGTATGATTTCTATTTCTCACAGCTATTGGAATTAAGAAAGTTCTGCAGAGCCACAAGATGCACAAGAAGCCTACATGCTGGAGGGATAACACACACACTACTTGAAATATCATCTATTCAGCGTAGCAATGCCTCAACTGACCAACAAAACAATCCTAAGAGCTGCTCCAGTGCCAAAAAAGTAATTTTCTAATAAAAATTCTTCCCTCCTCCCTACAGGGGCCTTGAATCCAGTGCCTAGTCTTGCTCAAGCACGCAGGTAAGTTACTCGGTGCGATAGCCCCAGAATAGCTGAGGTTTGCACTGCAACCGGAAGGAGCAGGGGCCCCAGCTGCACATCCCTGCTACTCTCCTGTGCCGAGATAGCTGACAAACTGCTTGTCAGGCCAACTCAACACATTAAACAAATCAGAAAAGCTTATCAGTTTAATGTGTAGGTTCTTACTGCAAAGACCAACTAAAAAAAAAAAAAAATTATACCATCCTGCTTTTAATCTGAACTTAAAATTTTTCAGCTCAGACTCATTAAGAAAAAAAAAAAAGCTGTTCATATGTCCATGCACAGTTTCATTTGCATCCTGGCTGAGCCACAAAATGGTACAGTTCTGCTACTGGCCATTAAACCAGCTCAAAACAAAACCAGGAGTATGCTGACACGGTCAGGTGCGGACACATGCCCACTCACTCTGCCCACACGAAGTGCTGGCAGAGGCTGGCGCTGAGGCAGACAGCGTGCACGGCCACCAACTTCTGTTTAAACATGTGAGGCTGGCTTTTGTAGGAGTTACTTATGAATTGGACTTGCTTGCATTTGGGTTTTTTTGTTGTGGGTTTTTGGTTTTTTGTTTTGTTTTTTAAATATTTATTTTAAGCTCACTGGCAAGATCCAACAAAGCTGTTTCGCTAGGCCAGTATGTGAATAGCAACCCTGCACCTACAGACTCTACTCCCAAATATCATGTTCACCACTAATGAAATGTAACTAGGAGGTGGGAACACAGTGAAACTGGCATGTGCAGCATGCCTGACAGCTACTAACAAAACAAAAAGTTGTATAAACAGCTCTGTTCCTATGCCACCCAGGGTTTGGGGATTTCTAAGTCAACAAAATGTAGGTGAAATGTAGTCAACTCCTGCTGCGTTCAGATTTAGAAGCTGTTATGACTCTAAAATTACTAATTAATTCTTCCATAATTTAAGACAAATTCCATCTAAAAGGAAGACAAGTATAATACATTGTCTCATATGTAATTCTGTTATTTTTACAGTTCTCAGCATTTCATTAATTGACAGAAATAAAATATTTGTATTTGAGTTTGAGCAGACTCCAAACTTTTTGGCTCCCCCTACACGCAGATATTGCATTTTAAACTGGAACCAGCATGTGGCTCTCAATGCATCCAAGGACAACAAGTAATCATACAGGAGTGAGAAACTGAAAGAACAAAAATAATGAATACTACAACTTCTAGTTTTTAAAGTTGACTTYGAATGAATCAAACTCTCTTTGTTTCTGGCACATTACTGAATTCTAACTCAGCAAGCAAGACAGATCTGTCAACTCCCACAAGAATCGCAAAAGTTGAATAGCTGGGGTTTGCTCTTACTACAGTGTTTTTCCAGTCAACTGCATATTTTAAAGCAACAATTTTATAATTTTAAAACTGGAAAGAGGTAGAAAGCATGTGGCATTTCACCACGCACCACTTCTAGTAGCTTGCACTTCTAAATAAAATCCCATTTTTTCCAGAACTTCTACTGAAAGTCAGTCATCTCATACCCAAACTCTCATCATGCACACAGCAACATAATGTGGGGAGAGGGGGAGAAGGGTCCTCCTCTCAACAGTTCCATTTCAAAAGGCCAGAGGACTTCAGTCACAGCAGCACGAATACACCAATAGCCAATATTTCATAGTGAACACATCAGGGTTTACTCTGAGTATCGCTATGCAGCAGCTACAGGAGTCATTGAATGTTTTTCTTGTGTAAGTCTGTGACAAAGTTAATCTAAAGGGAACATTAGATAAATGCTCTAACACACTTCAGAGATGTCTTCATTTCTTACTCTGGCAAGACAGAAATTCACTACAAAATACAGCTTGGTGAATTTAATACAGAAGGCATATTGATTCACTGTACTAAGCTTTAAAATAAGTAACTTAAAACTATGAAGCTAGGGATCACTGTTCTATCATTTTTAATTAAAATCTTCCATAGAGAGTCTTAAAAAAAAAAAAAACAAACAGTGTGATTCCCAGAAAAATAAGTACATCCAATCCACAGGAAGCAGTTCTTGCTTAACCCACCTCAAAGATTAGCTCGTTTCTAAACTGAAGTAAAAAGCTCTAACAGACAGCATCTCCTACCTGCTGCCGCGCCATGACTGCATCCGAACATACGCACAGCTCCCTCCAACACGACCAAACAGATTACTCAGTGGTCAGCCGATGTAGCATACTTTTGTTTCAGCAAATAGTTAGAGCATTGCACAGTGACCAGTTGGTCACTAGGATGAGATCATTCCCAACAGCAAATTTTATCAAAAAGCTTTTTGTTACTTGCTGYTGTACTTCAGAAAGTTAGCTTCATTTTATGATTAATCAGTAAAGAAGATGTTTTACAGAAAGGTTCACTTTATTATTCAGAAAATATTCAGTAGCCTCTCCTTTTTTTTTCCCTCCTACATTTCTACCTCTTTATATTTAGAATGCTTATAAGACATTTTTAATTTTTTTAGCCAAATTATTAGAATCACAAGGGGATGACTTCTGACAAGTATCAGAGGGGCTTGGGAGGGGCTTTTTGTTTGTTTGTTTTTCCTTGCTGTTTGAAAGAAGAAATACTTTTAGCCTCTAGAACATCACTTCAGTTATGCTTTGCATTTATTTCAAAAGCAACGAGAAATATTCTCAACTGCCCATACCTGGCCTCAGGCTGAAGAAAAAGAAGAATATGCCAGTATGGAAGGAGAAGGTTGCTACTGCGCAAGGCACCCTTGCTGAAGAATGAGCAAGGGAAAAAAAAAAAAAAAAAAAAAGGAAAAAAAGATAAAAGTAGTGGCCATAGTACCTTCCCCCCCCCGCCAATAAAATCCAAATACTGTTCTTGAGCTCCTGAAGTTCAGCTTAGAGGAGTTGAGACACCTACTTTCCAAATATCAGTTCAACAAAGACTATGTAGCCTGCTCTGGAGCCAAGTCCTCCATACAAAACTTCATTCAGCGTTTGAAGTTCTGATGTTGTACCTGTCTGAGGGCACTAGCAATTGATTAAGCCAAATATCCAGCATATTCTACATCCATAAGTTAGGCATCCTCACACAGGCCTCCAAAGGAACTGATCCCACATATACGCTCTGAGCATATGAAACATGCACAAACAGCATCAAGCTGAAAGAATACCAAAGCATCTACAGTGTCCCCATTTTAAGTGAAGTGGGCTCCCCACCTTGGGAGTTGGAGATCCCCGTTCTATTTCCTCCCCAGCCTGAAAGCATTCAAACCCACCTACCCCACTTCTGGAAAGCGCGTTACCAACCAAACATTTGCCACAGGCACTTCATGCACAGGGGTCAGCCTTTACACATAAGGTAAGCCCAAATGCACAAGTTACAGAGCCTGAAAGACCAGCAAGACTGTGTCTTGTCTATCCCCCTTCTAACCAAGCATTCTAGGCTTTGACTTCTGTTTCAAGAACCATTTCTGTGTTTCATGCRAGAGGCTTGCTGGATAAAAACAGAAATAATCCTACAGATATAAGCCAGAACCCATGGCTCCTGACACCTGAGTATCCATATTCACCCTGCTGCAACTAAGCATGCCATTTTTTTAACCTCCTTCCAGATCTTCCCCATTATTTTATTCCAGTCATGCAAGAATTCTCATGTCGGCCATAAGAATCAACAGAAAACTGGATGCAGAATTAAGATTTACCATTGTATAGTACACAGCTGAAAGAAATCAAACTGCAGTGGCATTTAGTAATGGCTAGATCATAGAAATTAAGAACAAAGACAAAACCTAGAAGTCATGTAGTATTTAGGAATCAAAAGAAACTGATTATGTTCTATGAAATGATCAATTCTGCAGATCTCTAGTGAGGCACAGGCTGTCTATTCTCAACTCACTTTTCAGAAGGAAACACAGATGCTTCAGAAAGTTTCACCCTGTGGTTGGTTTGTTTCTTCTTTCATCCAAGCATCTGCTGCCTGCAATTCATTCGCCTCTGCAGCCTTTCAGCTTTCGCTAGAGGGAATGAATGAGTCACTTAATTAACCTACAGTTTACACAAAAGAAACGTGAAAGCAAGAGACTGCCTTTAATCAGATCAATCCAGTGAGCATCTTGAACACACTGAACTTTTCTTTTTTTTTTAAATATATATTGAAAAAAAAATTAGTAGACTAACAGAAGTAATTTAGTAAAAACTAGCTAAGAGAGAGAACAATTCACAGGCAATTCTCCAGACTAAAAAACATGAGATTTAAGTCAATTCTGTAAAATACAGTCTACATCCCTGTTTAGTAGATGAAAATGGTCCCCTGAGTATACACCCCCCTTTTTTGGTATTACGCTTCGGGAAAGTATAATACAAAGCATTTCATCTAGAACTTACAGCTCCTGTACTTTGAAAGATTAAAAGAAAAACTCTCAAAAGAGATAAGCAGGGACATGAGAGCCAGTAGTGTGACCTGCAAGCTACAAGAGTGATAAATAGTGCCGAGAGGACAAAGGTAACAGTGGTAACCAGAGATAATCTTTTTTATTTGGAGATATAGAGACTTTTGAGCTCGGTTATTTCCTCCACAACATCAGTGCTTGCCTGTTTACAGATTGCCTTCTATGAATGAAAGGCATTTTTTGTTGCAGTAGGTCAGCACTGGTAGCATAGATGAAGAGACTCTAAAGAAGCCATATTATGCATCTGAACACCACACAGAATCTCACACACACACAGGCTGCAGTACAAAAGCTGCTGATGAACACCTAAGGCTCCAATACAAACAGCTAAGAGGAGACAGCCCATACTTAAGCCTCACCTGAGCATGGAAAACAAGAAGATTGAATAAAGGACAAAACAGAAGACATGCCTCTGCACAAACCCACGTAGATGAATTTTTTGCCTGACCTGTTGTAGTAGTTCTTATGTTTTGATTTTTTTCATATGCTGTGAAAGTGGAGAGAGTAATACTGTCTWACTGACTTACAAAAAAAATCAAAATAACTAATAATGACTAACTTCGCCCTACTCCTCTGCTGTTCATGCTAAATTATTTGCTTTTATTTCCCCCCAAAACATTCCATTTATTCCTCTGATCTAGCTTTTTTCCTCCTACCCCCAATTCCACAAAAAAGTTAGGCTTGAATCTAAAGCATTAACAGGAGTGTTGAAAGAAAACTACTTTGAAAAAGTCTGATATCAGTGAATGAGAAGTGTAGCTGGTAGCTTCCCTTTGTAGTGTGACTTCTTTTTATAATGCAGTAACATCTTTCAGCTGAATCCAAAGCTTATGTTGCATAAATAATTAGATCAAACCATCTTTAATTTGAAACTTAAAATAATTTAAGGACAAAACATTGTAGGTCCTCCAAGTCACTTACGAAGTTACCTTTCTTTAAAGGTATGGGTTAAGAATTCAGTATGGAGAACAATACTACTGAAGGTTATCTGTATGTGCTAAATAAGATATTAAAAATCAGAGACTACCCCTACTTTACTTTCCTCTTTTGGAGGATTGTTTATATTTTATTCCTCAATTTAAAAATTGTGACATTTCTTTTAAGTAATACTACAATTGTTGAGAAAAAAATGCATGGTTTTACAGTTCTACAATCAGGATGCTCTAATGCATTTCAGTTTAGATTACCTATTTTCATGTGCTCATTGTGTTACCCCCTTCACATTTGCAAAATTAGTTCAGCACAACATTTAGTTATTAGAATAGAGTTGCAAAAATAACTCCCACTGAAATTTGATTATATGTTAAGGATATGTAACACATCAGTCTTGATTCCCCCCACTCCCCTTAGGCATTCAATAAATTGACATCTCTTCAATTTAAAAAAATGACCAAAAGTTAAATTACTGAATACCACAAATGCTTACTGTAAAAAGATATAAAAAGAACACATGCATTTTAATTCCATACAGATTTTAAGAGCAAGTTTTGCACTATATAATTTCCTGTTCAGTTCACGTTCAACCATTTGATTACATCAGCACCTCAAAATGATATTAGGAGATGTGAAGCTTGCCAGAGAATTTCATTTGGGAAATGTAACAGGCACAGTCAGCATATTTGACTGCTGAAAAATAAGGCTACAGATAAATTACACACTAGAGAAAATAAACATACCCCAGACTCGAAGGAAGAAAAACAGTTTAATTTTGATCAATCTTGAGCATTTTCAAGGTTTCTACGGGCATATCACAGACAAAAAGCAGTTGAGGGTCCTTTCAGAAACAAACCTGCATAAAGGCAGCTGTTACTACATTTTGCTTTGTTCCACGGAAGAGCACCTTGTCTGTGGGATCCAGGGTAAACACGAGGAATCTGGTCTTGGTAAGCTACGTCATCTGAAGTGGAGTTCTGGGATGATCAATGGGCATTTAGGTCCTATTAGCACAGGACGGAGAACATTGCTTTCATTAAGATAGCTGATCAACTATGCCAAGAACATTTCTCTCAGACAATCTGTGTTCCTCCCACTCCCCAAATGCAATTTCTTTAACAGAAAGCTGACAAAGAAAAGGATTTTAGAAGACAGACAGAGGGATGGTCTCAGCTAATGATTCCGGAATGGCTGGCCAACACCCACAAGTTCAGGCTTTAAAAACTGTAATTCTCAAACTGGATTCCACACATGGACTTATTACTCCTATAGAAATTAGTATCTCCCTTTTCACTTCTATACAGGAAAAGAATTAAGTGGTGCCAAAACTATATTGCTGTTCAAGAGTACCCCATGTCCTGGAGCTCACCAGCATACCTGAGCTCTGCCAAAAATCTAGATATGTTGACCTCAGAATGTACCCCCAAGAGCTATAAATGTGTTATCCACAATACAACATTGCTTTTTCATATATGCAATCAGACCAAAGTTGTGGCCCAAGAGAAGCAGATTCCCCCATTTATTTTACTGAAGATGACACTTTAAAGCATCAACACTATTTCAAAGCTCAATGCTTTAGCACAGGTTACTGAGGAAGCGGGAGAGAAACAAACAGAACTGGGAACTAAATTAATGGTAGTCTCATTCCCTCCCCCTCCGCCCATATTCCCTCTTTGAGGCAAGGACAGACACAAACTGGTACAAAACATGAGAACAGCATAAGAGAAAACAAATCAAAAACACAATGAGCAAGAAGATAGAAAATTATCTCATTACACAACAAAATGTGAATATCTGAAGTTAATAAATCTTAAATTTCTTTAAAAGAGCCTCATACAAAAAAACCCACAACCAATATTCCAGTTTAAATCCAAACAAACACAACCAATATTCCATTTTAAATCTACACAAACATCAGACTTGCAAGAACAGCCGGTCACAGCATGGAGCATTGTGTGTATGCAGCACTGAATTTGAACAACTCCAACTAAGAGCAGACTACGAAGGCTCAGCAAAGTTTAGTGACCCCCTGCCAGAATCCAGCTGGCTTCCCTGTGAGTTTGTATCACTCCCTCTTAACAATCCCTGCTGAGTAAAGGTGATCTGATTTAAGAATTTCAATATTGCCCTACCAATAGCATAAAAAGCCAGTTTTGACTACTGCATAATTCTTGGCAAGACTGCTATACTTGTATGGGGGAACAGAAAATGCAGGTGGAAGAAAGAAATTGCCTGGCCTGGCATTAGTGGAGGGGGGGACAAAACCACACACGCAAATTAAAAAAAAAAAAAGAAAAAATCTACATTCACATCTTCAAATCAAAAAAGCAAAAGCCAGCATGGCTCTTAGAGGTTCAAACTTGAAGACACATTATGCTTAAGAACAACACAGAAGCTTATTGAGGAGATTAAAAGTAGTTTGGAAAGAGTTAAATCTTTTAAGAGGAATCCTACATGTGCACTGTACAACTTTGTCCTTAACGTAACCTCCCTTCCGCTGCTCTGACCTGGTCACTCCCTTACTTAATTCTTTAAATGTATTCTTCTCACTTTCCAAAGAGAATTCAAGTTACTAGTAYACTCCTGAGCATATTTTCTATTATCCTAACAGTCAGTTACCAAAATAACTTTTCTATTCTCCCAGTGTCACTTTTGGACCATTTCCTACTCTCATTATATAACCATGGACATCTACTTTAAAAGGGAATCTTATTTTATCACAGGAAGTCAATTCCCCAGGGGAAAAACATCAAGAAGTCTGCAGTATGTTTAAATAAGACACAGCATCAGCTGATGCCAGCCAGAGTTAAGATTTTTTAGGAGCGCTGTATTAAATTATGTGCTCCAATCAACCCTCAAACAGCCTTTTTAAAAGGTCTTTGAAGCAAAAAAGAAAGCCACCCCACATTCAATACATTCAGAGGGGCTATAAACGGGATTTGGTAGGCAAGAAACACAAATAAGGGAGGAAAACAGCAGCATAGATCAGATGCAAGTTTGGCTGATACAGATGCAAATAAGAGAGAAGTGGGAAGAGGCACGCAGCAGTAGTAGGGTAGCAGAGTAGAACCTGTAGCACAAACACATGGTAATTAAGAAAAAACCAAATCAATGCTTTAGAACTAAAGGCCTTTGTCAAACACGTAAGGAGATTTAACATACAACACTGCTATCTGCTGTGAGTTGACAAATTCAGCTTTTCTTGTTTAGCACATCACAACCATTTACTAATCCATCATTACCTGAACGTGATTCTAGGAGATTCTGCCAGCAGAGAGGAGCATGCATTAACTGCAGACGAGCACTGGGAACTGCAGACTAGATTAAAGTGGAAAATCCTAGTGAAGTTACCATCTCCAGTGATAACCAGTACTGAATGCAGAGGATCCTGCAAGAGTTATGTTTAGAGCGTAGAAGGACGTGCCCATAGGGTAAGTCTTTTAGCAAYACCAGCCATTAGAGGTAATTCGGCAAGTTAAAAGTTGTAGCTGGAGAAAACTAAGCTTGGAATTGCAAGGAGTTTCTTTATGTTCCCCAACTCCTTCAAATTCATATTCATTCATTATAGGAGAGGGAAATCTTATAGAAGCTGTCAGCAAAGGAACACAACGCACCAAAATAATATAGAATACCATGAGTTAAAGAGTTGTTACAGTTTTAAGAACAAGACAACAACTACTGATGCAACAAAAGAACAGTTCATCAGGTTTTTTTTTTAAAACATCATTGACATCCACAGGTCTCAAATAAATATAGAGCTTATTGGACAAATTTGGTTTTCAGCAACCAGACAATGCCATGCAATACTCTTCTACATTCAGATGTAGAACTATTATTCCTAGTAAAACCACCATTATTTTTAAGGGGAAACATAAGCCTGAAAATGCTAGTTTGAGGCAAATTATAGGATTTCTCCTTAAAAGTGAATTCCCAAGCTGAAAATAGGTTGGACTAAAAGCAAATAAGCTAGAGTTACATCAAACCAGTGCTAATGCAGATATACATCCCTATAAATCCAGTCAGTCATTCACCAACTACACCAATGCAAGCTACTAAGAGGGTCAGTCCAGGACAAATATGTAATCCCCAATGTGACACTTGATCCTATTGCCCTACATGCTCTGTCCAAATCCCAATGCAAAAAAAAAAAAAAAAGTACATTTTACCTAAAAGACCAATTAAAAAAAAATCCAGTCCTCAGAACACAAGATGGATATATCCTCTAATTCTCATGTTGTAAATGCTTAAATAGCTTAAAATACAGTCTAAGAAAAAATAATATATATGCTTTAAGCATAAAGATATCCTGAAAAAAGTAACACTGCAGATTACGTACACTGTCACTTCATATGTAAATGCAAATTTGTTACATAAAATATAGCTTGAGCCACCCACAGCATCCTACAGAGTTCCCATCATTGTGGTGTCACAGTAGTACCACTTGATACGTATATTGGGTGACAAGTGTTATGGCATGTCATCCCAAAAGCATTTAAATGCGAGATTTAAACCTCGACAGTGATCACCAGTTTTACAGACATCCTGGTGATGAAGTCCCATCATTTTATCCGACTGTGCTGGTGTAGGTGGAACCAACGTACACTCAGGAGCTGCATTCTGCAAGCCTCAGCAGGAGCGCAGACTCAAATCATAAGTACCAATTGCTGTCCTGACCAAACATTTCCTCCAGAATCTCAAGATCATTTTAAAGGTTTCCTTTTACATCCCACCTTTCTTTCCAGAGGTTTCTCTCTGCCTTTTCAGGGATAAAAGAAAAAACATTAGCATATATGAAGTTATAATCAAATACTTCTGAAGCTGTACATCAATAATTTGTGTTATGACCCGATATTGGATTCCTAACATAAATATATTTAAGTTATTACTGCATATCTGAATCACCTTGAAATCCACAGCTCCTGTTAAGTAAGAAGTTCAAATCATCTAGCACCCTTTTTCTAATTGCTTTGATTCATGACCAAAAAGAAAAGCGATTCACTCCCACCACAAAAGTCAAAAGGAAGGAAGAGATGGTGACTCAGTTCTTTGTCTCATTCTTTGCCTCTTATGTCTGCAGAGACTAATTTGAAGCCTCTGCTGGAGCTGGCTTGTGGATTTTTGTCTTTGCTCTTCCACAGTTGTTAAGTTTCCAATTACTTTCACTACTATTAATCAGTTATCTACAGACAGCAGAAAAACTGTTCTGAGATTCCTTCAGACCAGTGCAGATAAGCATAGGAGCATCTTTAAAAAAAGAGCACTACACTTAATAAAATTGCAATAGAGAAATAGCCTTTACAGAGTCAGAAGATTGAGAGAAGTAGAATACTCAAGGTTAAAAAAAAAAAACAAAAAAACACACACACACAAAAAACCCCAAACAAACAAAACAAAAAATACCGCCAACACCACCCCCCCCCCCCCCCCCCAACACACCAAGAGGAGGGCTGGAAAGGGATGAGAGGAAAAACCCAATCAGCAACAGCCAAAAGAAAAGTTCCAAACTCAATATTCATGTGTTTCTTGTTATCACCATTTCAGTCCAACAGAAAGGGAACCTTAGTGTAGACAGTAATCAGGTTCCAGGCAGGAATTAAGCACTTAGAACTGTATGAGCAGTGCTAACAGTTATGCTTAAAAATGCTTTCTATAAGCTGCTGTTTGCAATAGTGTTTTCCTCAATATTTCCTAACAGCATTTCAGATCTAGCATCATTAATAATTTCATAGGACTACTCAAGTGTAGATCAAGCCATACTTACCCACACAGGAACAGAGCACATGAGAACTTCCTGAGCAGATGTCGTTAGTCACTGTCAAGAGCACCTACTAGACCAGGTGGACCTTTAGCCTAACCCATGATAAACAGCCTTTTAACAAACGGCAGACCTCTTCCTCTTAATATGCCTGAAACCCAGTCAAATTTAAACTACTAATAGCTAGAAGCTTAGAAAAAGCATGGTACTTTCCAGAGGGGATTAAAGGAAAACTGTCACTAAGGCACAACTTTCAGATTTCCATTAACATCCTGGCATGCCTGGCAGCCTAAGCCGTTCCAAAGGTATGTATGGTTTGGGGTTGGATTTTCGACCCCCAAGCCTTAATGCTTTGCACTACTCTTATTCAGTCATGCCACTAACAGTGCTTCTCCATCGCATTTTCCACAATAGAAAGCCAGTTTGATGTATGCTTGGCATCCCCTTCTCCAACTAGTTGTTTCTACTTCCCCTTTAATAGAATTGATGCAGCTCCTAAAAATAGTTCTAGAAATCCCACCTGATCACTGACCCATTTTACAGCACGTATAGTTCTGTTGGCATAACAGCATGATAAAAAAAAAATGTAACATGGAAGAAGGCTGGAACCTCAAGCCAGTTTTGTTATAGAAAAAGCAGCCATAATATGGAAACAAACTCACAGTATCACACTCCTAGAAGGACAAACTGCCAGAGTATCTACAGCAAAGAGCTACAGTTAAGACATACCACTGTTAGTGCAAGAAACAAGTGACAAGCTGGGGAGGAGGAAATAAGACCAAGTAAAAGCACATGCATGTTTTTCTGCCCCTCTCAGAGGACTTTAAGCATTTCACAAACATCAGTTAAGTTACATGTACATTATATACGCTATAATCCTCAGTTTGAGAGCTGAGGGTTCAAAACCCCAGTGGGCGGGGGGGGAATGAACCCCAGCACACTCAGAAAGCAGCACCAGAGCAAACCCCCAGCACCAGAGGGTTTTCACTAACAAGTATGAATTGATCTCATATTCTAGCACTTCAGGAGTCATAACTCAAGAGTATGTAAACATACTTTGAAATTCATCTGATAAATGCTCYGATAGTTTTACTTTGTTTAAAGCAAGTGTCAACACCCTAAATTCAGCTGAAAACAGCTTTTCAGGATGATGTAGCTCTAATGCAATTTTACAAAAGGAACAATGACTCACTCCCAGGCGGGAGTTGGAAGTGTATGACCTAATACTCAGAAAGAAGCTTGCTTTTTCAAAAAGATCTAACTTTAATATGTACAGTATCTCCCCAACAAGTAAAGTTTTAAAAAGGGAGAGTTTTTGCACAACAGAATTTACAAAATGACCTTTCTTTTTTGCTTTTTCCACTTCTAATTAGTCCTTGCCAAAATCCAATCAGCCTATCTGCAAGCAGTTCCCCTAGCCTTAATTTCAGCCTAAAACCGGTCATCTTTCCACAGAATTACATCCAGGTATGACTCACTCTCCAGCCCATTTTAGCCCTGGCCATTAGAGGCAAGGACAGCACCGATCCAACATGCCAACCAACATGAAGAGATCATCATCAAATGTGGATGGAGGCGTTAAAATTAAAACATTAGTACGCACTAGATATGAAACATTAGCAAGCTATGAGCACTTGACTGACTAGCAAGACAAGCCTACTTCATGTTCAACTGGATTCCTGACTATCTCACTGAGGATCCTCTATCTGTGAAGGGTTGATTTTTAAGATTGTATGTTCAGCCAGCAGCTGTACGGCTTATTGAAGAACTTTGCCTGTATGACAACATAAAGCCCAGAATTATTTGATACATTTAAAAGCCCAGTGACCATCCCTTGGGTTTGAGCCTGCATTGTTCTCGGTCTGTCTTATGCTCATACTTGCAAATACTCTGGATAAAGGGGCAAAGTGTAGGTGGAAAATGGGAGTGAGTGACACAGGCTAATCAGGATTTTAATCATGCTAATGGATGTGATTAACTGCATACTTCTCCTAGAAGCTTCCTGCAGCTACACATGAGTAGCTTGATAGCCAGAATGCAGCATGAGTGAACTGCTCATCCCATTTTAATCTCCAGCTACACCACATGTGTCACGTCATCCAGCGTGCAAGGATATACCTAATACTTAACCTTATTTCCACCCACATATCAAATCTTCCACCATGCCAACACAATCATTTGGGGCAGGGTACAGAGACTCCAGACCTGTGTTTGTCTACACTAAAGTCTCTTTACAAAAAAAAGTTACCACTCCAAGAGACTGGAAATCTAACCTTTGCAAAGGAAAGCTAATACAGGGACTATTGCATTACACAAATCTGCCTGAATAATGCAACTACAACTAATTTTTTTTTTTTTCCGCTAGTTTTGTCCAAATCACAGGGACATTGCTAGCTTTAACCCAAAGTTACAATCTTGCTAGTCCTTGGGAGAACTACTAATTCAGCAGCTGCCACTCTCTCAGAGGAAAATTCKTAAGAGGCCAGACAAGGATTAAAAGAGCAACAAGAAATACCCTTTTCTAATAGTGAGGAGGTTGGATAGGCAGGGAAGAAATCAGACCCTTCCCTCCCCATTTCTAGAGGAGGATGCATGCAAAGCAGCAGAATAAATAACCCACCATCCTCCCACCTTGCAGCAGATATTTCAAGGGAAGAATGTATTATGGAGTTTGAATATACTATCATTTACATATACATCCATTTTTCAGACTTACACTTCCCATTAACACAGYGTCTCCCGTGTTTTCTAGAGCAACAACTGCAAACATTCTGCTATCAAGCATACCAATGTTTACAAAATATGGGCTTGCATGACAATACACATAATTTAACAACTTATTCAGAGGAGTCTAAGACTAATCTTGTTTGGGAACAGAGCCCCCCCCACCCCCAAACCTTTAGCACTATCCTGATATATTTTTTAAGAGTGCTCGAGCTTAAATACTACTTAAGCATCACACTAGTGTCTGTCCGTAATCCTTTGGGGTTAGAATTCCCAATAATTTTAAATAACTTTAATATTTAATAATTTCTAACATTTAAATTTCAAAAACTTTATTAAGAAGCCTCCCCAAGAGCAACATGCGGCACTAGTGTGAGCCAGAAGTATTTTATTCTTATTGTTACAAGTTAAAATCTGCATAACATCTACAGCAACTGATTTCACTGACCTTTTCTTCCCACAAGAAATTCTTTTACATGTGCAAAATACCAAGTCATGAAATTGGCTTCTGAGTTGTAGGAGGCTGGAGAAATTCACCACAAGGGAAACATGGGTTTGCCTGCTGTGCRAGCCTACCTGTACACATTATTCACATGGGCTATACTTTGTTCAACCCAGCTTTTACGCCGCTTCCTCAAGAGTCTGATCCAAAGTACATCTACCCTTTCTTCTGGGAGATGAACTCTCTGTAGCAGATGACGGCAGTGATGATGGCCCAGGCTCAAGACTCAAGCTGTTCTGCCACCATACTGTCTGCTGTAATCACAGACCCCTGCATTTCTCTGATCTACAGCTGAGTACAATTTAATTTGCCTTCAAGGGGAAAGGAAAAAAAAAAAAAAAAGAGGGCAAAGAAAATCAGTTTGATTGCACTGTTAAGACATGAGGAAGCCATATACACAGACATTTGACTAAGCAAGAGATTGATCTATTTTAGTTGGGACAGGAAGCATAAACATGAAGCTACAGGAAATAACTATCTGCCTTTCAGAGCAGTATTAGCTCCCTCAAGTTTGCCTTTGAAACTCCAGAAGCACATACACAAAATATAATTTTGCCATCTACAATCAGACTGGCAACAACATGRTGAGTAACATGCCTTGAACTCCTTATTCTCAGAGGAGGAGACTGGAATTTTATCTTCCAATCTACGTCTGGACTAGCAAAATAAATTATTTGGGATTTTTCTGGACCAAAACAAGGTATAGTTATACATTATTTGGCTTTTAAGTAACCATCACTTTCATTTGAATTGCAAGTAGCTCAAATTCATCTTGACAGACTTATACCCTGTCTGACCAGTGGTTTCCCTTAGTCATAAGTTTGGCATATATCAGAACGTGGAAGTCTGTACATCAGTGCTATGTACATGGAGACAAATATAGTTTAAGTACTGAGTTATTAGCTGAAGATACCAATAGTTTAGTAAACAGGAGGTAAGCTTAAGAATAGTACACAAGAGCAAGAACAGTGCTAACAGTGATGGGTTGAAACTGGACCTGAACTCTGCAAGAATTCAAATCTGATTTAATGGCTCAGATTCATTTATTTCTAGGGAAGAGAGGTAACCACTAAAATACTACAGGGGTTGGGACCTCAAATATAATTATAGCTCCATTCACTAAAATTAAGGCTGCGTCAGCCCCCTTACAAACACCAGAAAGAATATGCAATTCATTTGTTTAAACTGAGTATTCATCAGACTTCATAAAACAAGCTTAAGACTGGAAATCAAGTCATGTCCCACCCTCCACACAGCCTTACCTACTGCCCCTTCAAAAAACCAAGTTGCTTCTATTTTCGTTGTATTTCTGTTGATCAGGTTGTCTTATGCTTATGTTGTTAGAGGAGTGGGGGTGTTTACCATCATGATAGAAAGAACAGTTTAAGCAATACTTTGGTATTTAAAATCTAGACTTTAACTGTCAAGTGTCCCCGGAAGGGAAACGAATGAGCACTCTAAACCCAAGTACTTCGGAAGTAGCATTGCCATCTTTAGATGACACTCACCAGTACTGTAAGGCTTGGCATACACAGATACCAGAGCGAGTCCAAATTGGTTTCAACAGTTTATGGGAGCATGTCGTGTGATTATTCACCTCCTGGTCTTTTTGCTCCACTCTCTACGATGCCCACAGCCAACTCATACAAAGCAGCGGGCAAGGGCTAAAGTGATGCATTTACCCACAACACCACACTACTCATAACCTTCAAAGTTTCCCACAGACAAATTAGGCAACTTGTTAAAACAGATCTCCAGATATCCTGCAAGGGTGAGGTTCTGCAGTTCCCAGAGCCAAGCCGTGGTGTTCAATGCTCCTCGGAGCCTGCCCGAGGATCACCGGCCAGCAACATGTAAACCGACTGACAGAGTCATTAGCTTTTAAGAAACAATCTGATGAAGTCAGATATTAARGCTTCAGTGAGTATCCACTGGCATAAGCATACTACCAACAGGTTTCCCATTTGTTCTTTAAGGACAAGAGCGACTTAATCCTCTCCTAATATCATCTGAGGACTCAGGGGGAACGAGGGGTGACCCACAAAACCGTACCCATGGCAACACTGTGCTCTAGCTGAACTTGCAGGGTCATGATCTTCAAGCCACTGACACTTCTTTGTATTATTTGATATTTCCCTGATGTCATTTCTGCAGACACACACAACACAGATTTAATAATATCYATGTCCTTCAGTTTTAGAGTCAACAATCACATTCACAAACAGATCAACTATTCTGCCTTCAAGCTTATTATTTGTCACTAACGTGTAATTATTACCAAAGAAAACAGAAGACACAGGATATTGCTGCTATTGCAATAGCAAGTCAGTTAAGCTCTTTTCAAAACTGAAAAAGCCCATCTCTTCTGATGTGAGGAGGAAAAAAAAGATWAAAAAAAATAAAAAAAATTAAAAAAAGAGAGTCCATGAATCCTCCAAAATGCATCTGAAAGGATAATCAGAAATTTCACCAGTTCTCGTAAGGAAAAACAAACAAAAAAAATTAAAGCAATTTTAACACAGGCAGGTCTGTCTAGCCAATACCACTTTTATCATAATTGTATTGCTATGTTGAATATTTTTGAGTTACGATTTATTTCTCTTTCTCAAATAAAGGAAAAGTTAATCAAGCTACAATAGCATCTTATATATATACACCAGTAAAACATACACTACCAGATGGAATAATCAAGCCCTAGCAAAGAGGAAATAAGCTTTCCAGTTGTAAAACTCCTGCACAGCCCTGTCCTTTCAGTTTACAAAATGAAGCTACAGCAGCGTCACACACAGAGCCCTGCATAAAGAGGGTATAAGGAGGCACCGAACAAGGCTTGCTATTCCACAAGCTGAAACACTGAGAAAGTACTTAGATGTCTATTATATTATTCAAGAAGCCTTTCAGATACTCTGCTGAAATTGTAAGCTGGGAAGAACACAGTTCATTGAATATAGGATTCCAGCTTTAAAAAAAAAAAAATACCACACAAAAAAACACACTTTTAAAAAAGCTAAGATAAATGAGTTTGTTTGTTAAATCCATATTTGTTCCCCAATCAGGGGAAAAGAAATAAGAGAGGGAGCAACCAAGTAAGAGTTATCAAGAAGAACCTAAAAAAAACCAAAACCCAACATCTAAATTCAGGTTTAATATGTTCACAGATTATGCATTTAATACACCCCTCTACGAGAAGTAGAGTTTACAACAAAGCATACTACCTACAGCAAAATACACTTAGAAATAGCTTTTGGCAGTAGAACAGCATCTTCAGAACCAAAAACTTCACCGTCTCGAGTTTAAACTTATTAGGAGCAATCTTACATCATGCTGTAGTAAACATTTGTTTAATCCTTAAAACTACAACCGTTCTTTCTAAAACAAAGTTTGCTCATCTTGAAACCGGGCCCAATCTATATAAATAGATCGCTGTTTGAATCTGCCGATGACTGGGCAACGCTACCATATAGGCCTCGCGTCTGCCGCATCCACTCGGCTCGCCACACCCATCGCACCAAGCTGCGGGCGAGCAGCAACTCTGCAAATACTTATCCCTTCTGTGTTACCGAATTACAGCACAAATATCCCCTGATGTAACGCCACAACAATCCTTATAAAGCAGGGAAGGAGACTGGCCAAGCAGAAGGATAGCGGGGAAGGACGGGGGGAACCACGTTACAAAAAGTTTCGAGAGGTCCCAACGAGAAGTGCCGATTCACAGCGTTGCCCTCGACCAAAAAAAAAACGCGTTTCCTACGCGTTTGGGGGGAACCAGCTCTAAAAGCGCTCTGCGTAAAATCAAGCTGCAGCCCTCCCCACACCACCTCACCCCTTCCCCCCCATGCAACAAAGACGCTCCCCGGCAGCTCCCACTTCCTCCGGGATGACCCAGGCGCAAACTTCGCCAAGCAGATGCTCTCCCGATGCTCCGGGACCTTCCTCCCTCCCCCCGCCCCGCAGCTCCCCTGTCACCGACCGCGCCGCAGCCCGGCCCGCCCTCGCTCCCGCGCCGCCCGCTGCCAACCGCCGCAGCC